>PVLC010004058.1:0-10093 GCA_004027655.1 Graphiurus murinus
TGCTTGTAATCCCAGCATTTGGGAGGTTGAGACCGAAGGATCCGGGTTCGCGGCCAGCCTCAGCTCCCTAGTGAGGCACTCCGCAACTTAGTGAGACTCGGTTTCAAAATAAAGAATAAAAAATAGGGCTGGGGGTATAGCTCGGAGGTAGAATGCCTCTGAGTTCAATTCCCAGTACCACAAAAAAAAAAAAAAAAAAGAAAGTCAAGGCCAGATAACCTGGGAATTCAGAGCTGGTAGGAGTTTTGCATGTAATGTGTGAGAAGGCAAAACACCAGTTTTCATTACCTCAATTTTAAAAGAATCACATATTATTTGTCTATTGTATCTTTTTAAAAAGTGGTTTCTTTTAAAACATAAATATGTTGGGCATGGTGGTGCACACCTGTCATCCCAGTACTTGGGAGATGTGGAGACAGAAGGATTGCAGGTTAGAGGCTAGCCTCAGCAATTTAGGGAGGGCCTGTTTCAAAATAAAAAATAAAATAGGGCTGGAGGTATAGCTGGGAGGTGGAATGCCTTGAGTTCAAGCCTCAGTCACACACACACACACACATACACACACACATACACACACACAAAATAGCAACCACATAAGTAATATTTGGTATCTATAGACAATGGCATATATATATATATATATATATATATATGTATACATATATATATATATATATGTATACATATATATATATATATATATATATATATATATATAAACTACAGAGCACAGTTACTAAATGTTTTGATGTTTACTGTATTTTCCTTATCTTTAATTTAGGACTCTTCAGGGATAAATACATTTGATAGGAGAGATGGATTTAAAAGTACCACTAGAACAAGAGAAAACAGTCTTCACCATTGTACTTTTAATATGCTGTTTGGTAAGTAAACTTCTCTTTTCTTTCTAGTGAAATAATTCATATAAATGGTACTAAGGTCATTTTCTGTTTCTGATCTCACATTACTTTTATTTCTTTTAAATTGAATTCAATCATTTCAAATTCAAATAATAAGTGAAAGAGTGCTATGAAGTTACAGGTACTGAAATTATTTAAATTTAGGTGATATAAAATTGCCACATTACTTGTAGTATTACATAGTGGCACTATCTTGGATTTATAGGAATATGTCTCTCAAAACACATCTAGATTCTAACAAGGCTGTAAATTCTAACTTGGATCCCATGACCTATCTAGTTTACAAAGAATTAAGAATGGATTCTTGAAAGAGCTATTATTTTGAAAGTGTTGTTTATATCCATTTTGGTTTCAAAAGGTATGAAAGGTTTCAAAAAGTATTAAAAAGTATTAAATGTTTGCAAGTTTGACAAGAGATCTCTGAAGGTGTTCAGTTTGTCTGATTTTGAGATGTCACCAGGATCTACCAATATAGAGAATTGTTTACACTGCAGGCAGAACCTAAGTCTTGGAAGACAAAGGAAAAGAAAATGGGTCAAACTGGAGGCTGGGATCCAGGTAGAGTTAAGGGGAACCTCCTTTCTGTTCATTAAAGTTATTAAACATTGAAGAAGTGGTCAAGTAGAAAGGTTGGAGAATTCCTTTCTCATAGAGATCATGAACTGTAGTAGGAGGGAGGTGCCAATCCTTTAAAGTAAAATCAGGATACCAAGATGGTTGGCAGCGGGGGTAAAGAAGGGCTGGAAGAGCTTATTAGATCTTTAGCTCCAAAGAATTTTTCAGTCCTAGATCTCACCTTGAATTCTCTTCCACTTGCCCCAGAAGCTCCAGTTTTGACTTTCTTTGAGGAAGCTGGTAGATACCTCTGCAGATGTTCCTGCTGGAAGGCAGAGGTAGTTTGCAGGGATTAATGGCTGGAATAATGCTCCTTATTTAAAGCATCAGAAACAATGTTCTGTGCCCCTATGTGTTATAAACATCAGTCTGTTAGTTTCCATAGTACTTTCTAAGGTTCTCAGCTTTCATTTAAGGAGACAAAATTATAGCCAATATTGTTATTTAATATTCAATATTGTTATTCCTGCTTAGGATAAGACGAAGAGAAAATGGGGTCAAACTGGAGGCTGGGATCCGGGTAGAGTTAAGGGGAACCTCCCTTAGGATAAGAGGCTGACTGAATGTCTTCACCAATTCTGAGATGCTGTTAATACCAACATCTTAAATAAAATGTTATCTGTTAAGGAGCAGGTAAATGCATTTTTGAAGGATGATAGTAATAAGACATACTTGTTTTTTGGTCAAATAAGAGAAAAAAGCTTCTTTTGGAAAATGATTCACAACCTTTATTTTGCCAAAGTATAAATTTTTGGGTTTTTTTTCCAACTAAGTCCTGTGCTGCGAACCAGCATATCTTGTTAGGTTCCAGAAAATGGCTGCATGGGAATCAGGAAGGACATGAATTCACATTTATGTAGCACTTTTGCTCAGAAGAGTTCAGAGAGTTTGACCATTGTTGCCATCCTCAGCACCACTATTGAGCATTGTACTGAACTCGTGGATGTCAGACAGTATTGTGTGTGTGGTACTGGGGGTTGAACCCAAAGTTGATCCATCTCTGAGCTACACTTCCAGCCCAATTTTATTTTTATTTGGAAACAGGGTCTTACTAAATTGCTGAGGCTGGTCTTAAGCCTAGGGTCCTCCATCTCAGTCTCCCAAGTACTGAGATTACAGGAGTGAGCCACCGTGCCCAGTTAGATCATATTTTTTGAAAGATATTCTCTAATCGGGAATGGTGGTACGTGCCTGTAATCCCAGTCCTTGAGAGGCTGAGACAGGAAGATCAGAAGTTGTAGGATAGCCTCAGCAAGTAGTGAGACTCTCATCAACTTAGCGAGACCCTGTTTTAAAATAAAAATAAAGCACGGAGCTGAGGGTGTAACTCAGAGGTAAAATGCCTCTGGGTTCAATCCCCAGTTCCAAAAAAAAAAAAAAAAGAAAGAAAGATCTCTAAATAAATGGGGCACAATTGAAAAAGATTGAAGCTGGGTGTGGTAACACATGCTTGTAATCCCAAGTACTTGGGAGGCTAAGACTGGAGGATCTGGGTTCACTGCCAGCCTTAGCTACTTAGTGAGGCCCTCCACAACTTAGTGAGACCCTGTTTCAAAATAAAGAATAAAAAAATAGGACTGGGGGTATAGCTCAGAGATGGAATGCCCCTGGGTTCAATCCCCAGTACTGCAAAAAAAAAAAAAGATTGAAAGTTCTCTATCAGAACCAGGTAGCAGATGTATCTGAGGAATAATTGCAAGTTCTTGAGGATATAGGAATCTGTTCCATTTACTTATGCAATTTATTATAGTTGAATGTATTTCTATTTCTTGAAAATCATAATAAATTTATTTTTTGATACTGAAGAACACCCCTGAGTCACACACTACCTCTGAGTCACACCCCCAGAACTTTTTATTTATTTTGAAACAGTTATTTTGTGTAACTATTTTATTTTGAAACAGTTATTTTGTGTAACTTAGTTATTTTGCGTAACTTAAGTTGCTGAGGCTGGCCTTGAATCTGCAATCCTCTTGTCTCAGCCTCCCAAGTACTGGGATTACAGGTATACACCACCATGCCTGCTTCATTTTCTAGTTTTTTCAAAAAGGATCTCACTAAATTGCTGAGACTGGCCTTAAATCTCCCAAGTACTGGGATTACAGGCATGTACCACCACACCTGGCTTTTTTTTTCTTTTTCTTATTAATGCAGAATATTTCAGGTAGCAAAAAGACCTTGAGTCTCTGCAGAGTTCTTTTATTTTATTAATTAATTAATTAATTAATTAATTAATTTATTTATTTATTGCGGTACTGGGGATTGAACTCAGGGGCGTTCTACCTTCGAGCTATACCCCCAGCCTATTTTGAAACCGAGTCTCACTAAGTTTCGGAATGCCTCACTAGGTAGCTGAGGCTGGCCGAGAACCCGGATCCTCCGGTCTCAGCCTCCCAAATGCTGGGATTACAAGCGTGCGCCACCACGCCCGGCTTGCAGGGTTCTTTTAAATGTCTTCTCAGAAAAGACAATATCCTTTAGTCACTGTTAACCCTCAGTACTCAGAAGAGTGTCACAGGAAAACAGTAACCAACTACAAGAAAAAGGGAGACCCTGTTTAGGAAATGAGTGACCATTCTGCGGAATATAGAAGTATTAGCTGTACTGATTTTATTTGTTCCACTGACTCATTCAGAAAGTGGTTTTTCATTATAAAGTGAAAATTTAATTGACCTTACTCTGAGCTGATATTTACACTCAATGATTATGGGATGAACACTGGGGATATTATTCCTTTCTTGCAAACAATATAATGAAAGTACATTAAGATAACATTTCGTGTAACTTTTTTTTCCCTAGTCATGTAAAGTGATTTGTGAAACTGGAGACTGTAGACAACAGGAGTTCAGGGACCGGTCTGGAAACTGCATTCTCTGCAAGCAATGTGGTCCAGGCATGGAGTTGTCCAAGGTACACACTGGAGACGTGGGAAAATTGTATATCTGTGTCTGTGAAATGCTTGCCTTTTTTTTTTTTTTTTTGGAATGCATTCTTTTAACTAAATTCTTTTAGTTAATTATTAGTGAGGCTTCGGACACATGAGAGAGTTCTTGGCTCATTACATCATTAGCCAAATATCATACAATTCCCTTTTCAATACTTCTCACCCATGTGCTTTATGAGATAAATTAGTTCTAAAAACCAGGGCTGAACAAATGTCATAGGTTTATATAATTTAATGTTGATAATATTTCATTGAAAAAACAGAATTTTAAGGTCTGTTTGGGTTAATTAAAAAGACTCAATATTCTGCCAAAAACTTACAAATGAAGAACTGATAACAAAACAGTAATGCTACCATCTACTTTTTCTTAAAATGAATGGACCTTCTTTTTCTGAAAATAAATGTTACCATTGGTAGTTGGAAGATGGTCCCCAGTAACAATTCTTTTCCAAACAAGGATTTTGAACATGCCTTTGACAGCACCAGTATTAATCTTGCCACACTGAATGTATGTTACTGCCATGAGCACTTTAAACATATTCACCTCAACAGCTATGTACTAAGAAATAGTAACAGCAGAGCATACATATTTTACTGTATTGCTTGTCCAGAGTCTTACATCCACTTGCTTCTCTTCTGATCTTTTGAAGATGTTACTAATTGTGAAGAATTGATGTAAATTTGTTCTAAGTAAGACATCAAAACCTTCCTGTCAGAAAGGGGACAATAGATGTTTCTTTTTATTTCGAGTAACTGTTAAAAGAGAAGTCCTTTTCCCCTTCCTACTACCATTATTTAAAGTTGAGTCTTGTCATTCATAGATTTTTGATCAATGATCTACAAACAAAGACTCATGCATTCCACACGGAGACCTTGGTAGAGGGCTTTTCTCTGTATTAACTAAGTGGTGGCTTCCAGTGTCCTGGGCTGACTGGCTGACCGTCAAGCTCCATGGGACAGCTAGTTGATTCTGCATCTCAAAAGATATTTTTCATTTTGTGTTGATGGTAGTAGCAGTGCATCCTCAGACAGGTTTTGCGTTGGTGGTTGGGAAAAGACTTGTTTGTAGAAGATCTACTTATATCTAGGATCAGCGAACAGAGTGGACACAATTGCCATTGGGCCCAAGAGGAAAACAGAAGAGGAAGTTCCTATTCCTCAAGAGCCCTTCTTTTCCCAAATCTCCATGAACATTTGAATTAAACCTTCTAGACATTAAGACATGAGTAAGGAAATTATTTCTAAGAAATTATTCTCAGCCAGGCATGGTAGCATATAACTGTAATCCCAGTACTTAGAGGCTGAGACAGGAGAATCACAGGTTTGCAGCCAGCCTTAGCAGTTTAACAAGGCTCTCTGCAACTTAGCCACTGTTTCCAAATAAAAAATAATATAGGGCTGGGGGTGTAGCTTGGAGGTAAAATGTCCCTGGGTTCATTTCCCAGTCCAAAGAAATAAATTGTTCTCTTCCCTTCATCCTTTTAATCTAAAGAATATAATATTAAAATAATGTCAGAGAATCAGATCAGAAGATCCAATCAGCTAATGTGTGTGTGGGAGGGGGGAGTGCTAAGGATTGACCCCAAGGACATTCTACCTCCAAGTTACACCCCCCCCAGACCTATTTTATTTTTTGTTTTTGAAACAGGGACTCACCGGGTTGCTAAGAGTCTCACTATGTTACTGAGACTGGCCAAGAACCTGCAATCCTCCTATCTCAGCCTCCCAAGTACTGGGATTACAAGTGTGCACTACCATGCCCAGTAATACACTTTTTTTTTAATGAAAAAAGTAATTTTCTAGTTTCTGGTTCCACATGTAAGGAGCTTGTAAAAAGCTGGACAAACTGAAACACCAGCAACTCTTCTTAGATCTATAAGGGAAATCAAGTCACAGGAACACTGCCATTGCCAGTGGGGTAGACACAAAGATTGACAGTACACTGTTGCAGAAACCTCCTTGGGCTTCAGCACTGGGGCAGGAAATCCTGATCTGGAATTGACAAATTGCCAGACCCTAGGTCTGCAAAAGTCTTAAGAGTTCAAAACTCCAGGGGAGCCGGGCGTGGTGGTGCACGCTTGTAATCCCAGCATTTGAGAGGCTGAGACTGGAGGATCCCAGTTTGCAGCCAGCCTCCGCTGCTTAGTGAGGCCCTCCGCAACTTAGTGAGACCCTGTTTCAAAATAAAGAATAAAAAAAAAAAAATAGGAGGTAGAATGCCCCCAGGTTCCATCCCCAGTACCAGAAGGAAAAAAAAAAAACAACAAAAAAAAAACCAACCAACCAAACAAAAAAACTCCAGGGGAACCTGGTCACAGAGAAAAATTTTCCCATTCTTCCCACAGAGGAAGAGGAAAGGTACCATTCTGAAATACACCAAAGGGTAGGTATTGGGGATTGAACCGAGAGGCATTCTACCTCCAACCTACACCCCAGCCCTAAATTGCTAAGGCTGTCCTCGAACCTGCGATCCTCCTGTCTCAGCCTCCAAGTACTGAGATTGCAGGCATGAGCTGCCATGCACAGCATGTGCTATATTCTTTAAAAGACCTGCCTGTGGGAGGAGCTATTAGATCAAAGGATGACTTGCTGGGGTTTTATCAGAGCCTAACTGACCTGCAGGAAGGGAAATACTCCGCTCCAGCCTCCCATAATCATCCTGAGTACAGAACTAGGAAACACTTGTGAAGTTCACGCCCAGGGCCATAGGCCCACGGAGAGCCCAGTACTAATCCTAGGACTACAGGGTGCTGTCACTCTTCTCACATGTTACCTCCACAGTGCTGAAGGCCTGTTGACTGCGTAAACCCCGTGTGTCAGGTTTGGCTTTTTTTTTTTTTTTTTTTTTTTTTTTTTTTTTTTTTTTTTTTGCGGTACTGGGGATTGAACTCAGGGGCATTCTACCTCCGAGCTATACCCCCAGCCCTATTTTTTATTCTTTATTTTGAAACCGAGTCTCACTAAGTTGCGGAATGCCTCACTAGGTAGCTGAGGCTGGCCTCGAACCCGGATCCTCTGGTCTCAGCCTCCCGAATGCTGGGATTACAAGCGTGCGCCACCACGCCCGGCTAGGTTTGGCTTTTAACAAAATACAATTAGCATTCTAAAAGGCAAAAGGTACAGTTTCAAGAGACAGGGTAAGCAGCAGAACTAGACATGGCAGAAATGTTAGAATTATCAGGTAGAGAATTCAGAACAACTATGATTAATATGCCATGGGCAATAATGTATAAAATAAACATGTGCAAGAATAGATGGGCAACAGAAGCAATTTAGTCCTGCTAAATTACCCAGGCTGCCCTCCAACTTGCAATCCTCCTGCTTCACCCTTCCCAGTAGCTGGGATTGCAGGCACACCCCACCATACCTGGTGGCAAAATATTAGTGAATTAAATGCAACAGTGTATTAAAAAATATACACTGTGACCAACTGGGATTTATCCCAGCTATGGAAGGCTGGTTCAACATTTGAAACTCAATTTATGTAATTTATCATATCAACAGACTAAAGAAAAAAAAAATCAGATGATCACATCAATACATGCAGAAGAAGCATTTGAAAAAAAAAAATCCAACATCAATTGATGATAAAAACTCTTGCTGGGTATGGTGATGCAGGCCTATAATCCTAGTACTTGGGAGGCTGAGACAGGAGGATCACAGGTTTGAGGATAGCCTCAAATAGTGAGGCCCTCAGCAACTTAGTGAGACCCTCAGCAACTTAGCAAAACTCTGTTTCAAAATAAAAAGCTGTAAGTGCTGGAGGTACATATTGGAGGTAGAATGTTCCTAGGCTCAATCCCCAGTACCAAAAAAAAAAAGTATTTCTTGTTAATTGATCAAGGCAAAGAGCTTGAGTTTTTTACAAGCAAATTTAGGGATTAGAAAGTTCTAAATTACCCATTTGTTAATTCTCAATCTTTTTTTCAAGGTTCCTTCGAGACTGTAGCAATAACATATCTTTTAGAGGAAAGGGAAATTATGATTATATTAAAATCAGATAAGCCCTTAAATTAACAGATATATTTAGCCAGTTAATTATCACTTCCAAGCTTTAGAGATTGAGGGAAATGTGTTTTTTGGCTAGGACTAAGCTTTTTTTTATTTTTAATTGTCAGACTATATTTACAAATAGTATACATTTTTCTTAACTATATCGTTTGGAGGCATACCTTTTAGCTTGTAATGAAACAAGCAGGAGAGTCCTCACATCTTTAACTGAGGCTTAGAATTTTGGTTACTTGTGGTGGTGAGTTTTTATTTCTGTGTGTGTGTGAGTGTGTGTGTGTGTGTGTGTGTGTGTGTGTGTGTGTGTGTGTGTGTGTTACTAGGGGTTGAACCCAGGAGCTTTCTACCTCCAAGCTACACTTCCAGCCCTATTTTTATGTTTTATTTTGAAACAGGGTCTTGCTAGGTTGATGAGAGTCTCATTACTTGCTGAGGCTGTCCTTGAACCTGTAATCCTCCTGTCTCAGCCCCTCAAGTACTGGGATTATAGATATGTATTACCATGCCTGGCTAGTGTTTGAAAATTTGAAAGCACAGTAAATTTATTAAAGTTAGTTATGAAAAAGTAGAAAAATAGTTTGACTTTTGATATCTACAATGAAAATTTTCTTTATCTTCAGGGTAAAAATAAGGGCATTTTCACCAGACACGAGAGCCCTCAATAACCTTTTTGCTAACATTACTGTTTCACTGTATTAAACACCACTTAAAATTTGTGTCTGTTTTCTAATATCTAGCTTCTCCTCTAAAACAACGTACTCTTGGGTCATGAGGTTCTTTCAATGGCAAACATGTATCTGGGTAAGCAGGCATAGTTACATTTTCCATCTGTGTTTTTATTGCTCCTAATTATTATTTTCTTTGGAAGGCATTCAATTCTATTTTCTCTCCAGAAGTCTCGGCTTCCTTGTCCATTGGTAGCTTGCTTTCTACCATCCTCAGCATGTAGCTGGGGGACCGTGGAAGCCGCTGGAGGAGCACTCCAGAGATGGTGTACCCTGACTCACCTGCGTACAGCTAGCGCGTGTCTGACCCCTCTTGCTTCCTTTCAATTTATAGACAGTAGGGAATCTGCAGGCAGCTTTCCCTCTGAAAATACCCTCCACTGTTTAGATGGACACTCTTCCCTTCTCTGGCCCTTCTTTATAGCTTACTTATCTGAATCTTTCACAAAACCTAGGTATTCTGGATTATGTTCATTCAAAGAATATCTTTTGTGTCGGGCGTGGTGGCGCACACTTGTAATCCCAGCATTTGGGAGGATCTGGGTTCGAGGCCAGCCTCAGCTGCTTAGTGAGGCATTCTGCAACTTAGTGAGACCCGGTTTCAAAATAAAGAATAAAAAAAAAAAAATAGGGCTGGGGGTATAGCTCGGAGGTAAATGCCCCTGAGTTCAATCCCCAGTACCAAAAAAAAAAAAAAAAAAAAAAAAAAAAAAAGAATATCTCTTGTAACAAATATGTCTTTCTTTGTAATTCCATAATAAATATTATACAACTGTAATACATACCACACAAACAAAATAGATGGTATCGGCTAACTTTTATTATAACAAGCCACATACTGTCTATGTGTCTTTGTGTATTAAATAATGGACTCCTTACAC
>PVLC010004058.1:10193-58075 GCA_004027655.1 Graphiurus murinus
CTTTCTCTCTCTCTCTCTCTCTCTCTCTCTCTCTCTCTCTCTCTCTCTCTCTCTCTCTCTCGTACTAGGGATTGAAGTTCCATGCTCTATCTCCAGCCCTTTTTAGTTTTTAATTTTGAAACAGGGTCTCACTAAGTTGCTGAGGCTGGCCTCAAATCTGTGATCTTCCTGTCTCAGCCTCCCAAGTACTGGGATTACAGCTGTGTGCACCACTGCACCCGGCTCTTTCTCATTTTGATACAGCTCTAGCGTGTTACTGTCCAGTAGAATTTTCTGCACTGACAGTCTATGACTTTGCCATCCAACTTTGAGCCACTAGCCATTGTGGCTACTGGTCACTTAAAATGTAACTGTCTAGTGTCTCCAAGAAACTGGCTGCTTAACTTTATTTCATTTTAATTGCATTGAAGTGAAGTCCTATGTGGCCATGACTGTTGAATTGGATGGTACAGCTCTATTATGATGAACCTTCTTCTAGAAATTCTGACTTAGGACCAACCTTTAAAACAGAGAGAGAAAGGCTAGAGCTGTAGCTCAGTGGCAGAATGCTTGCCTAGCATGCTTGAGGCCCTGGGTTCAGTCCCCAGCACTGAAAAGTTAATAATAATAATGATAATAATAATAATAATAATAATAATAATAATGATAAAACAAAACACAGAGATACCCAAATCATACTGACCTATGAGTGACCTGCGTTTTGATCACCACATGTAACGAGGCGCATCCTCTCTTCTCATTTAGGTTCCTTTCAGTCATTCAGCTCAATAAATAGTTAGCTTTCCTGTATTTCTTGGAAAGATACATGACAGCTCACTGAGCCATTTGGAGTCTGTTTGGAGGATTTTGTCTCATTGAGTTCTATTTACTTTATCTCTCTTCCCCTACAGGATTTTGTATTTGAAAGTTTATATAGAAAAGATAATTAAGAATATTTTCCCTGTCTTAGAGTCAGAAATATAAAACACTCGCCCTGCACGGTGGCACATGCCAGTACTTGGGAGGCTGACACAGGATTGCAAGTTCAAGGCCAGCTTCAGCAATTTAGTGAGAGAGCCTTAGCAACTTAGTGAGAACCTGCTTCAAAATTAAAGAAAAAAAATACACACACACACACACACACACACACACACACACACACACATGGCTGGGGGTGTGGCTTGGAGCTAGAATGCCACCAGATTTAATTTCCAGTACCAAAAACAAAAAGCCATTGTTTCCATTGCTCCACAGTAGTACTCAGACGCATTCTGAGCTGTAAATGCTCAGAAGAGCCTCACTCCAGCCATCGGGCATCTTTTCAGCTCATGAAAGTAACCCTAGCTTTGGGATATGTGGGAGAGATGAGTTTTGTTTTCCCAAAGTAACCACATCAGCCTTACCTCGCCTTAACTCTCACTGCCTAGAACCTGCCAGCCACCACCCCCTCCTCCCCAGCAGTAAGGCCAGCAATGTGCTTTTAACTTGATCGCCTCTCAGCAGTAAATCAGGAAACTAGTTTTTGCATGAACCACTTGAAACAAGCTTCAAGTCTCTGGCACGGGTTTCAAAGTGAGCTTTTCTAACCAATTATTGGGATGACTTTAGTTATTGTGAAAAAATTAACTCTTGTAAACAACAACATACTTCCCTCCACCGGGTACATGTCCAACCTAGTATTTTTAAATATGGCTAATTTTTGAAAACTATTTTCATCCCTCTGAAGAAAGTCACACACACACACACACACACACACACACACACACACACACACAATTTGCAAGCATTAAAAAAAGATTCATTTCTGCCATTTAATTACAGTGTTGCTCACTTTATTTATGTTTAATTATACCTGATCAAGCCCGGGGATGTTTGGCAGATATTAACAAGCTCTCACTTGTAATTTTTCTTAAAAAAAAAAATAATAATAAGATCAACTCCACTACAGATTTTCATAAACTGAAACTTGGGGGAAATACCTCTTCGGCGTTGTTTTGTTAAAGGAAATTAAAAAGCTGATTTCTAAGTACCAGCCACATAAATCTAATTTGTCATTTCCATTTGTGTGCCCTAGCTTTTCTCCATGAATAATTTCTCCCCTATCCAAATGTGTAGTTTAACATTCAGCTTTTAAAGTTCAGAGAACCAAAGTAAAAAAATGCATTGGCTGTACAAATAAACAGTGCAGTTGACCTGAGGTCCCAGTGAATGGGATTCCTGGGCGCTGGGGGTCCAAGAGCTTCCCCTGTGGTCTAGGGAGCTGCACCTCCTCTGTGTAGGTGGGAACAACTTGGGTTTTTGTTAAGTGTTGGATTTGCAGAGGTAGAAAGAAGAGACAAGGATTTGGGGACTGTTTACTTTGAGTCATTTTGCTACTGGATAGCCACCAAAAGTGGCTTCACAATCGGGCAGAGTGACAGAGCTGCTGCCGCTGCCAGCAGAGGTTTACGTAGCCCAGCTGGATCCAGAACCAAGATAAGAAGGGCACCCCACCCCCTCGCACCAGACATGCCCTCCCTGCCCCCACCCCACCTCCCAGCAGCCTAGGTCTGCAGGCCCGACCAACTGGGAACCACTGTTGTGGCCTTCAGATGCAAGTTTAAAAAAAACAAAAAAAAAACAGTCTTTAGGAAATACAGCCTTAAACAATTTTTGCAGTTGGGCATGTCTGTGATCCCAGTATGGAGGCTGAGATAAAAGGATCACAGGTTGGAGGCCAGCCTCAGCAATTTAATGAGATCCTGTCTCAAAATAAAAAATAAAATAGGGCTGGGGGTGTAGCTCCAAGGTAGAATGCCCCTGAGTTCAATCCCCAGTAAATCTCTCTCTCTCTCTCTCTCTCTCTCTCTCTCTCTCTCTCTCTCTCTCTCTCTCACACACACACACACATACACACATACACATACACACACCAATATTTGCTCATCCACTCTGTCCAGCGGGCACTGCTCACTCCCTGGCCTGTCGTATGCCAAGACCAGTGGCAGGCCTGTGGGAAGTGTGATGTAGGGCCCTGGGCACAAGCATTGCTCACTTCTAACACCATTTGAGGAAGTTAAGTAGGAATCCTCTAACCAGGCTCCCCCCCCCCCCATTTTGTTACTAGTTTACCTATGTGTGTATTTTCCAACCTGAGGAGTTTAATAATAAAAGGATTTTCTCAAAGATTTGCTAGGTATTTTTTTCAAATTTTTAAGATATTATGTCATAATTTCAAAAAATAAAGACTACCTGGCATGGTGGCATATACCTGTGATCCCAGTCCTTGGGAGGCTGAGACAGAGAATCTCCGGTTTGAGGCCAGCCTCAGCAACTTAGTGAGACCCTGTCTCAGAATAAAAAATAAAAAGGTCTGGGGATGGAGTTCAGAGGTAGAGCACTCCTGAGTTCAGTCCCAGTACCAAAAAACATAAATAAGTAAATAAAAGACTGTAGGGTATTTTAAAGCCAAGATGTATTTCTGCCATTGCTATCAGTAGATCTTGCTTCATAAAAATGAAACATATGTATCCAGTTCTGAAGACAAGGCCCCTGATGGACTTAATCTTAGGCCACCCTGGTTTCCCTTCCCTCCCCTTCCCTGCCATCCAACGCCACTTCTTATAAAATCATGGGGAAGGGACTCTAGTGTAACAACCTGGGAAATGCAGAAGAAAAGCCTGAGCTGGACAGTCAAATGATAAACCCCATCTTACTGGGGACCCTTGCAATGGGAGAGACCTCGGTATAGACTTGGATGTGGAACTGGAGGCCAGTGGGGCTTTGCAGCCAAGGAGCAGGGTGCAGTCAGTGGATGGAGAATTTACTAAGGGGCACATTGGGAGCCAGGAGGATTCCAGCTAAACTGACAGGCCAGGGTAACCAGACATCATGGAGAGGCAGGGGTAGGGGGCTATGGGGACCTGAGCAGATACAGAGGGTTAGGATTAGGGCTAAACTAATGAGACAGGGTTCTGGGCATCTGGCTCTGGAGGACAGCACACAGTGAAAAAGTGGCTAGAGCAGCCAGTCGCTTGGGAGTTCCCTGGAGAGAATCTTTGTCCAGGGCTCAGCCCTAACCTTGCCTATTCCTTTCCTTATTTACTTATTGACTACCTTGCCTGCCTGCTACAGAAACATAATATACCTAGGAAAGTTGCTCCTTCCTCTCTGTAAATCGTTGGGGGAAAAGGAGGCTTGAAGCTGTTTTCATCAGCCCCAGGATCAAGTTCAGAGCTCAAATGGAGTCCCTTGCGATTGTAGTACAGATGTAGGCAGCTCTAGGAGGTCAACTCGGCTGTGTTCTTATCCTGGAAGACTCTCCATTTGCATATAAAGAACCCTCTTCAAGATGCACGGAGTGGGGAAAGCCAAAGGAGCTGCAGAACCATGTGTTATGTGTATGCACATGAACACACACATACACACATGTAGGATGTTTCTAGCAGGGTATCCCAAAACCTAGCACCAGTGTTTACCTGTATGGCAGAAATGGGAAGTTTGGGACTAGGGATGAGAAGAAAGGTGTGCTATTTGATATTTTTAAGTCTTGTATGTATAGTAGTTTCCAGTATACAAATTGATGAAAAGAAATGTTCTCCAGCCAGGGGGGCAGTACAGTTTGTAGAGGGGCAAAGTCAGTCTGTGCTGAGCAGCGTCCGGACAGACAGGAGGCTACTGAGCATCTTTGAGCTACTCTGCCTCCTGTTCTCTTGGTAGTTACTTCTTGGACTTAATGGGGAAGATTGCAAAGCATCTTAAGCACCTGGTTTCACTGAATGAAATAAAAACATCAAAGCAGAGGTTTATATTAGGGGTAATTTAATATTTATATGCTGTTTACATTATAGCCCGGATTACAAATAATTACAGAGTCTCTATGTTTATAGTACTTTAGAAGTACAACAATCAACTCAAAAAGTGATTGCTGCCAAGGACACTATACTGTAATTTAATTCCTTGGAAATAACTTACCCGAATTTCTAGTTGATTCAGGTTTCTAGTTTGTTCAATATGTGGAATGGTCACTTCATTATTATTTTTTTTGTGTGTGTGTGGTACTAGGGACTAAACCTAGAGGCATTCTACTTCCCAGCTACACCCCCAGCCCTGTTTTATTTTATTTTGGAAAAGGGTCTCACTAGGTTAATGAGAGTCTCACTATTTGCTGAGGCTATCGTCAAACCTGTTATCCTCCTGTCTCAGCCACCCAAGTACTGGGATTACAAGTGTGAACCTTCACACCCAGCTCATTAATTTCTTTTTTTCTTCTTTTTTTTTTTTTTTTTGTGTGTGTGTGTGGTACTGGGGATTGAACCAGGGGATTCTACCTCCGAGCTACACCCCAAGTCCTATTTTTTATTCTTTATTTTGAAATAGGGTCTCACTAAGTTGTGGAGGGCCTCACTAAGTAGCTGAAGCTGGCCACGAACCCAAATCCTCTGGTTTCAGCCTCCTAAGAACTGGGATTACAAGTGTGCGCCACCATGCCCAGCTTCATTAATTTCTTAAACTTTTATAAGCTGCAACTTATTTTTATAAGTTTAAAAATAAACCAGTGGCCAGCTAGCTCAGTTGGTTAGTGCACGGTACTAATAACACTAAAGTCATATGTTTTGTCCCTATATGGGCCATTCTCTAGCTGGGCACAGCGCCACACTCCTGTTATCCCAGTACTTGGGAGGCTGAGACAGGAGGATCACAGGTTCCAGGCCGGCCTCAGCAATGTAGCAAGACCCTGTTTAAAAATTTAAAAAATAAAAAGGGCTGAGGGTGTGGCTCAGAGGTAAAATGTTCCAGGGTTCAATCCTCAGTACCAAAAAAATCTTAAAAAAAAAAAAAAAAAGTAGGGTGTTTTTTCCAATATTATCTTTTTGAAAATGGCAAATACTTTAGAGAAAATATATTTTAAATAAAATCCTCCAAAACAAGCAGTCTCTATAAAGTTTCCGGGAGGGTTATAATATATGCTCAGCAAAGTTTATTGTTGAATAGTACTGAGAATGTCTTTAGCTCAGCTCCTTAACTCAACCTACCCCAATGAAAATTACTATTATAATTTTCAAAACACATAGACTCTTAGCAGACATACTAAGCGGACATCCAGAAATGAAGGTAAACTATGAGGCATTTAAAGCCTGGCTTTGTTCTTTCTACATATGATTTGCTCCAATATAGAATGGACCATAAAATAACAGTCCCATGAGCTGCTCATTCTACAAAACACAGTAACATGTGATTAACACAGAACATCACATGGCAAAACCCATGGGTCCAAATGGTTCTTACATGTGGTGCAAACTGTAGGATAGTCAGGAATCGATATATGGGCACCAGGCCCCTTCCTACACTGCAGTCTGTGTTCTTCAAAAAAAAGATGAGGCCATCAGAACTCCTGTTGTTGATTATTGTGAATTCATAGCTAGCTCATTAGTTACCTGGTTCCCCATGGAGGGAGGAAGCAGGTGGTTGGAGGACACCTGTGTAGACAGAAGGTCCCTGATCTGAAGTCTGAGGACACCACACAGCAGGTGACTCAGTGGGGTCAAGTTAAGTTACATTTTGTGTACCATTTGAATTTTGTTTTTTGTACTTAGATTGAACTCAGGGGCATTCTTCCCCTAGGTATACCCTTAGCCCTATTTTTTCTTCTTTATTTTGAATCAAGGTCTCATTAAGTTGGGGAGGACCTCACTAAGTAGCTGAGGCTGGCTGCGAACCTACGATCCTCCTGTCTCAGCCTCCCAAGTACTGGGATTACAAGCGTGCGCCACCATACCCAGCCCCATTTGAATTTTTTAAATTAAAAATTCACAATTTCACAATTTGTTGAGGCAGGATTACAAATTCAAGGCCAGCCTAAGCAACTTGGCAAGACTCTACCTCAAAATTTAAAAAAAAAGAGCTGGGTGTGGTGGTGCACGCTTGTAATCCCAGCATTTGGGAGGCTGACTGGAGGATCCTGGTTCGTGGCCAGCCTCAGCTGCTTAGTGAGGCACTCCGAAACTTAGTGAGATCTTGTTTCAAAATAAAGCCTAAAAAAATAGGACTGAGGGTGTAGCTTGGAGGTAGAAGGCCCTAGGATTTCATCCTCAGTACCACAAAAAAAAAAAAAAAGTTTTTCTTAAAGGGCTGAAGGCCAGGCGTGGTGGTACATGTTTGCGTTCCCAGTGGTTGGAAGGCTGAGACAGAAAGGTTGCAGGTTCGAGGCCAGCCTCAACAACTTAGCAAGAACCTCAGCAACTTAGACACTGTTTCAAAAAAAAGGGAGAGGGAGGCTGGGGTGCATCTCAGAGGTAGAATGCCCCTGAGTTCAGTCTCTACTACCAAAAGAAAAAGAAAAAGAAAGGACAGGGGAATGTAGCTCAGTGGCAGAGCACTTGCCTAGCTCAATCCTCGGTAGTACAAAAACAAACACAAAAATGCAATTCATTTTAGAATTATTTTTATTCAGCAAAAAGTGGTATGATTCAGGTAATCTAGAAAAAATTGGGGCCAAAAGATCCACATGTTCCCCAATGAAGTTTTATTACACAAATCAGGAAAGTCTAAAATGATACCAGCCATACGTATAATTACTTAATGAGTGCACGGTCTGCGCTTGACTTATGTTTTCCTGTTTATTTTTCAAAACAACACTGTAGGGCAGGTATTACTAACCCTATCTCACAGATGGAGAGACTGAGGGTCAGAGAGTTCCCCTGATACTTAGCCAAAAAGGTGGCAGCCAAACAGGTTGATCTCAAGTAGCTGTGACTCCAGCATAGGAAAATACAAACTTCTCCTCTATCAACATGGCTTGAAAAAACTTAAACCACACATACCCTTAGTGAACCCACTTCTGTGATTTCCTTTTGTTCCCTCCTCTTCTGCTTCTCATCCTTCTGCCTTTCCTTCTTTGTTATGTCTTAGCCTGTACATGAGGCTCTTGACATCCGGCCTCCTCCGAGGATCAAAGGCTGATTATGAAACCCTCTGCTCTCCCTGGCTGCCTTGGGGAGGCCAGGATGCCTCGCCAGGAACAATGCAGCCGCTTGCAGGAGTCACGTGCCCAGGCTTTGATCCTGAGACTGGGGGAGGCTCCTCTGCACTGGTCTCTGCACACATCTGTCCCATTCAGCCTGCGTCCAGAG
The DNA here is from genome assembly GCA_004027655.1 of Graphiurus murinus. Classification (NCBI taxonomy): domain Eukaryota; kingdom Metazoa; phylum Chordata; class Mammalia; order Rodentia; family Gliridae; genus Graphiurus; species Graphiurus murinus. The sequence continues at coordinate 18,284 of PVLC010004058.1, forward strand.
CAGCTAGCTGTAGCAAAGACCTCCTGCAAGACCCCGCACAGGTCCTAAGAAACTCTTTTTGAATACAGTACTGGGGATTGAACTTAGGAGTGTTTCACCTCTGAGCTTCACTCCCAGCTCTATTTTATTTTTTATTTGGAAACAGGGTCTTTGCTAGGTTGCTGAGAGTCTCGATAAATTGCTGAGGCTGTCCTTGAACCTGCCATCCTCCTGTCTCAGCATTCCAAGTACTGAATTGCTGGCATGAGCCACCATGCCTGGCTTTGAATACATATCTTTATTGTTTTTCTGATTCCAAGGAGAGTGGATACTTTTTGCCAAAATTAACTTATTGCATTTTTTTGTTTTTATTTGGTTTGGTACTGGGGATTGAACTCAAGGGCATCCTACCTCCGAGCTACACCCCCAGTCCTATTTTTTATTCTTTATTTTGAAACAGGGTCTCTTATGGAGAGCCTCACTAAGTAGCTGAGGCTGGCCTCGAACCCAGATCCTCCAATCTCAGCCTCCAAAGTACTGGGATTACAAGCGTGCACTCCCACGCCCAGCTAAGAATTACTAAAAATTGAAAGCACCTCATAATCCCACTAATGGCCAAGAGATAATCTGTTAACAACTTTAAAGACATTCTACTTTGTGAACTAATTCTTTAAATCCCATGTTCCTTCGTTCGTCCCCCATCTGTGGCTTTGGTTCAGATGTCCTGCAGTGAACTGTCTCCACAGTTCTTTGTGGTGTGTATTCATGATGTGCATTTGAAAGGCAGAGCAACTGAGAGGAGAGAAGGTATCCCTCATCCAAAATGTGCAGTCCTGTAATCCCCATACACAGGAGGCTGAAACAGGAGGATCACAAGTTCAAGACCAGCCCAAGCAACTTAGCGAGACCCTGTTTCCAAATAAAAAGGGCTGGGGGTAGAATGCCCTTGGGTTCAATCCCCAGTATGATGATGATAACTACTACTACTTCAAAGCAGTAGGAGTGTAGCTCTGAGGTGGAATGCCTGTGGATTCAATGCCCAGCGCACACACTTACCAAACTGAGAATTAGTGGGAAAAATAGTCTAGATTGAAATGACTACTTAGCATCCTTTACTGACTAGTTTACTGAGTCCAGGCAGTACCATCCCTTGTATTGGTTTTGGTTTAATTTTTGATAAGTATTGTTTTCTTGAGTTAGCATACAAAGATGGATGAAGAAATTAAAAATATATAAAATTTATAGAAAAGTGGAAATTTTGAGCCAGCTGGGGCTTGCATTCTAGCACTCGGGCTTTACAGATGAGAAAACTGAGTCTGTAAGAGGTTGCTCCTGAGCCCTGCTCTGTGGATTGACTTGGCCTCTCCTGCAGCTCTCCGGCCCATGTTAATGACCCTTTCAAAGTCCGGCAGCCAGGGTTCCAGTGTGCAGTCTTCAGTGGCTTCCTGTGCACATGTAACACATGTACAGAGTGAAGTACCCAGCAGTCCTTCTAGTGCAGTGGTTATGGAACTGAATCATGTGGGTTCAAATCCTGTTCCTCACACTCCCATGTGTCGCCTTGCTTGCTGCACCTACTTCTCTGAAGCCCCACCGCCATCCCTACCATGGGACCAGCAATAGGAGAGGCCTGTGCTTCATGGAGATAATGTGCAGACCACGTTGGGCATGGCATGAGTGCCCGTTAACTGTTAGGAGGACTTATGTTTTTTTCTTTTTTATTTCATAATTGAGATTTTACTGGTTGGATTAATAATCAGTACACAGACGTTTTATTTTGCATGCAATTTTGAGTTTACCTACTAAAAATCCCCAAAACTGTGAAATATAATTCCTTTTTAAACAGTTATGCCATTCATTTTCCAGATTCACATTAGGTGGCAAATTTTACTTAAGAGGTTATCAATATCTTCAGATAGTTGATAAACTCTAACACAGGTCCCACCAATTCCCTATTTATTTATTTACTTTTATTTGTTTATTTATTTTTGTGGTTCTGAGGTTGAACCTAGGGACACTGTACCTCTGAGCTACACTCCCAGCCCTGTTTTGTTTTTTATTTTGAAATAGGGTCTCACTAAGTTGCTGTGGACCTTGCTAAATTGCTGAGGCTGGCCTCAAACCTGTGATCCTCCTGTCTCAGCCTCCTAAGTACTGGAATTAGAGGTATGTGCCACCCTGAAGGGCTCCCAATTCAATATCATATGTACTACATAGCCATACATTTTCAGTCTTTCACAGCACATTAATACAATTATTAGAAAAACTGGACTCTTAGGACCAAAGGTGTGAGAGAGTGCACAGAATTCTGACAGGGCAATGATGAGTGATGGTTTCCTTTAGGAAATAGTTCTACAAAAACAACATGAGAATAGGTTTATTAATGTATTTGAGTTGATGAGATCATACTTCTTTTTTTACGTATATATAATCTTTTTTAATACTGAGGATTGAACCGAAGGGCATTTCTACCTTCCAGCTAATACCCCCACCCATTTTTATTCTTTACTTTGAAACAGGGTCTCACTAAGTTGCTGAGAGCCTTGCTAAATTGCTGAGGCTGGCCTCAAACCTGCAATCCTCCTGTTCCAGCCTCCCAAGTCCTGGGATTACAGATTGTATTTTAAGTCTGTGTTATAGCTTATTTTTTACACCATCAAGAACAGACATCTATATCATTGTTTTTATAGCTGCATTATAATCACATCATATGATTCACTGTAATTCATTTTGTTTTGAGCTTGTGAAAATCATCATCTGTGGGCCACATAGCCATTTGTTGTGGCTATCCTTGGAAAACAGAGCTATGATCTAGAGGAACTTAGGACCTTTACTCCTATAGAATTTCGTCTGCATAAAAATTTCAGGTCTTTTTAACAAACACTTTCAGAAAATATTAAATTGCTAAACACTTCAAAGTGCTCTCTGCTGGGGAGATTTCTGGGCTTTTGAACTTATGAAGTCTTTTACTCAGTTCTCTTCATTTTTTAGAATATCACCCTGCAATCGATAGACTTCCTTTCCTCCTGGATAAGGGAATCTGTGTTTGTATGTTTCCCTGGCTTGAGCTTCTAACATTCACATGACTGGCTTCATTAGAAATGAAGAGAGTGCCATAATCCTGCCCTAAGCTCACAATAATGCCTCAGTGGGAGTCCAGAGCCCTTTCCCCATTCACAGGCTTGGGCTTCTTGAATAAAGTGGATGACAGAGTGGACTTGCCACAGTAAGAGAGATTATTAGCGGTGGAAGCTGCATCTGAACTGCATGAAGAGCTGCCTCTGTGTGGAGGCAGCCGGCACTTGGTAATTATTAGGCCAGCTCTGCCTCTCCTCCTGTAGGCCTTGCGTTTTCACGCTTGCAGAGTCTGAATAGCTTTCTATTGCCTGTTAATCCCCACAGGAATGTGGCTTCGGCTATGGGGAGGATGCTCAGTGTGTGACATGCAGGCCGCACAGGTTCAAGGAGGACTGGGGCTTCCAGAAATGCAAGCCCTGCCTGGACTGCGCCCTGGTGAATCGCTTCCAGAAGGCCAACTGCTCAGTGACCAGCGATGCCGTCTGCGGGGACTGCTTGCCAGGGTGAGTCAGGCCACTTCTTCACTGGAAATTATTTTATTTCATTTATATTGAGGATTGAACCCAGGGGTGTTCTACCTCTTAGCTACACCCCTAGCTGTCTCCACTCTTCATTTTGAAACATGAAGTTTCAAACTGAAGACCTTCGCTAAGTTGCTGAGGCTGGCCTTGAACCTGTGATCCTGCTATTTCAGCCTCCCAAGTACTGGGATTACAGGCATGTGGGATTACCGTGCCTGGCTCAGTACCTACTTTTTGTAGCTTCTTAGGTGTTGGGTCTCTGAGAAGGTCATGCTTGACCCACCTGGGTATTTCCTACCCAGTGTGGAGGGACTGGGCTAGACTCAGTGCGACACCCAGGAGGAAGAGTGCCTCTAAGCACCAGGGCCAGCATGTCCGCTGACACAGTTGGAGGGTGCAACCTGTGTGAGGAGCTGGACTTGGACCAAGGGTAACAATGCCTGGGGGTGGGAAGACTTGCTACACTAGGCACCAAGGTAAAGAAGCAAGCAGAACACCATGACGGTTTGAGGGCCAGAGTGTGGAGCCAGGGTTACAGAGCAAGAGAGAGAACCCAGAGATGACCTGCTTCGTGGAGATCAGGCTTCTTACAAAAAATAAGAAACATCAGAAACAAGCCTTATGGGAACAGCAAGCATCTGCTACTTGCAGAGTACAGGCTAAGTACAATACATGAATAATTTTCGTAAGGTTTCAAAATGAAGAAGCCAAGCCTTCAGCAAGATTGCTCAGCCTGCACATGGTGATGCTCTGAGTCCTATCGAGCAAGCCTCAAGCGAGACTCCGTGCTACAGGGCACCAAAGACAGAAGCGTGACTAGCTGGGTACGGTGGCGTGCATCTGTAACTCCAGTACTTAGGAGGCTGAGGCACAAAGATCACAGGTTTAAGGCCAGCATGTGGTAACTTGGTGAGACCTTCAACAGCTTAGTGAGACCCTGTTTTTCAAAATGAAACATAAATAGGACTGGGGGTGTAGCTCAGAGATAGAATGCCCCTGGGTTCAATCCCCAGTACCACAAAGTAAAGAAAAGAAAAGAAATTTAAGCCAGGTGTGGTTGTGCATGCCTGTAACCCCAGTACTTGGGAGGCTGAGACAGAAGGATCATAGGTTTGAAGCCAGCCTCGGCCACGTAAGGAGACTTTCAGCAACCTAGCAAGATGATGTTTTAAAACAAAAATTTAAAAAAAGGCCGAGTGTATAGCTCAAAGGTAAAATGCCCCAGGTTCAATCCCCAGTACCACATGTACATACACAGACACAACACACATACACACACACACACACACACACACACACACACGAGAGAGAGAGAGAGAGAGACAGACAGACAGACAGACAGACATGGACGGACAGGGAAAGGGAGAGGAAGAGAAATTTAAGCTGGGCTTGGTGGTACATGCCTCTAATCTAAGTACTTGGGAGGCTGAGACAGAAGGATCACCAGTTCAAGGCTAGCTTCAGTGACTTAGCAAGGCCCTCCACAACTTAGTGAGACCCTATTTCTAAATAAAAAATAAAATAGGGCTGGGAGTGTTGCTCAGAGGTAGAGTACCCCTGGGTTCAATCCCCAGTACTCCAGAAATTAATTAATTAATTAATTAAAATAAAATAGGACTGGAGGTATAGCTGAGAGGTAGAATGCTCCTGGGTTCAATTCCCTGTACCCCCCCACACACAACTTTTTTTTAATTGAACCCATTTTGCTGGGCATAGTGACACACCCCACAATCTTAGCCACTTGGGAGGCTGAGGTAGGAGGATTGCAGGTTTGAGGCCAGCCTGGGCAGCTTAGCGAGACCCTGTCTCAAAATGAAAAATAAAAAGGGTTGGGGATATAGCTCCATGGTAGAGTGCTCCTGGATTAAAACACAGCACTACAGAGAAAAAGAACGGAAAAAAGAGAAAATAAAGACTGATTGGACTCCACAAACTAGGGTGGTTTCAGATGTCCTGCTGAGACTTCTATTGAAGCCAAAGGGAGAGAAATAAAACTTTGGGCATGGGAATTAAATCTCAAGGCTCTTTCCCCCCTGGCAATTGCTATCTGTGTATATGAGCAATTATACTGACTCTTCTGCTATGGCTACATTGGCATCTCGAAGTCTGGAGATTGCCCCTACGATGCGTAGATGAAAGACCCTCCTACTTCTTAGAAAGTAAATATATGATCCTAAAGGAGTATGGTTTTATGACTCTAGAAAGTTTGCTTTACCAGGCTATGTTAAGAATGTGGGCTATACGTGTAAAACGAAGAAGTGGTGCTATTTGTGATCTGACAATGATTGATATGTCATAAATGTCTGTGTAACCCTGTTGTACTCAAGAAATGTATAAAAAATCCGTGCTGAAAAATAAATTAATTAATTTTAAAAAATAAAAAAGTAATGACCTATAATCTCAGCCCTCTAATGATGACTACCAATTGCATTACACAGAGTTTTGATCTTGTGCAAACCAAATGGAGAAATATAACCTGAACATCTAACACATCTCTGTGCTTTATCTTTGTATCTTTGTATTCTCAATAAAAGCACTCTCCCACGCATCTGCTCTCTTTACCTACCAGACAGAGGAGGCAGAGGAGGTTCCAGGGACTGTGCAGGTAGAGGCGGGCAGTGCCCAGGGAGAGGGGCTGAAGAGACAGAACACAGGCAGGTCTGGGCTGTCAAAAGCTGCCTCCTGGGTCTTTACAGAGAGCACCCACCGGGTGGGAGAGAGCTGGCCTCCCTCCTACCAAACTTGGCTCCTCTAGCCTGACTCCGTTCACTGTCCTCTGAGCCCAGGACTTCAGTTTTCACGGAATTAGTTCATTCTTTTCCTCCCTCCCTCCCCCTATCCTTTCCTCCCTCCCTCCATCCTTTCCTTCCTTCCTTCTTTCCTTTCTTTTGGTGAAATTGGGGATTGAACCCAGGGGAATTCTACCTCTGAGCTATACTCCCAGTCCTATTTTATTTTTTATTTTGAAACAGGGTCTCACCAAGTTGATGAGGGGCTTGCTAAGTTGCTGAGGCTGGCCTTGAACCTGTGATCCTCCCATCTCAGCCCCTCAAGTCCTGGGATTATAGGTATTCGCCACCATGCCCAGCTAGTTCATTCTTTAAGTAAATTCATGGATGTAGGAAAGTTATAAATGAATAGACATTTGAATGATGTTTCCTGATTTATTTATATGATTAAAGTTACATTCTTCCAAAGCCAGCATTAATATATGAACAGGCAATAGTTGTATAGATGCTTGTACCCAGGTCTTTTCAGAGTGTTTTAAAAGCACTCTTCCAGCTTGACTATGTTTCTGTGAAGGAGACAAATCATTGCCACCCATTTTGCAGACAGGAAAACAGAGGCAGAAAGAAAATCAGCAAAATACCTACTGCTTCCAGAAAAATGATGCCGAAGTCTGACGTGAGGGGGCACTGGTATTTCTAGTGCCATTTCTGCAGCCTCAGCCTCACTCTAATCAAGAACTGTAGCTGCCCAGAGGCTGAGGTCCTACAGGACACTAGCTGGTGAGGAAATTGTTTTTCCTTGGCGCTGTGATCTGGGTCATGAAGAGGAGCCAGTCCCTGTGTTCCCAGACACCGTCAGTCGACACCATTAGGCCCTGAACCTCATTCACTTCTCTAACACTCATTCTTCTTACCTGTAAAACTACCATCTGATCATTACAACCTGCAGGGCGGCACACGCCTGTTATCCCAGTACTTGGGAGGCTGAGACATTAGGATCAAAAGTTTGAGACACTCAGCAACTTAGTGAGATGATGTTTCAAAATAAAAAATAAAATGGCGAGCCGGGCGTGGTGGTGCACGCTTGTAATTCCAGCATTCGGGAGGCTGAGACTGGAGGATCCAAGTTCACGGCCAGCCTCAGCTACCTAGTGAGGCACTCCGCAACTTAGTGAGACTCGGTTTCAAAATAAAGAATAAAAAATAGGGCTGGGGGTATAGCTCGGAGGTAGAATGCCCCTGAGTTCAATCCCCAGTACCGCAAAATAAATAAATAAATAAATAAATAAATAAATAAATAAATAAATAAATAAATAAATAAATAAATAAAATGGCCTGGGGGTGGTAGCTCAGAAGTAGAATGCCCTTGGGTTCAATCCCCAGCACCAAAAAAAAAAAAAGCAAGGATATAGACCGCCTGGTCCATAATAAGCACTAAATAAATATTGGATGTGATTGCCCATTAGTGGTTGGGGTTAGGAAAGCCCCAAGTGACTGGTGTTTCAGAGTGTAGCAAAGGGAATCCTTGCCCCATTCCTCCTCTGCTAAGGGAAACTAGAACTCAGCCCTCAAAGACCAGCCTGGCCCTGCCAGCTCATCGTGGTCTTTTGTAACACAATAGCAGACATGTATTGAGCATTTACTATATGCTAAGTAGGCCACATGGTTTAGTTTATCTCACCATCGAAACCATTCTGCACAGGAGGAATTGATATATTCCCCTTTTTAAAAAGGAGAAACTAGATCCTTAGAGTGGACACATGGTTTGTCCGAGGTCACTGGTGTGTAAGTGGAGGGGCTGAGCCCCTGGTTCATGAGGCACACCGGCTGGGGTGTTGCTGGGAGGCCTCATGGGCTGTGAGAGCCATCTCCTCAGCACTCTGCCCACTTCACCCCACCTGGTCCACCCTCTGCTCCTGAGAGTCGCCTGGTGTTCTGCGCCCACGTGCCCGGCTCACCCTGCTACACCCAGCACGCTCCAGTGACCATTACACTGTCTCTGCACTTGCCCTGATACTCAGTTTCAGATGAGGGACCATTGCTGTGGAGAGCAGGGGGGGGGGGCACTGCAGGTGACCCCACTGTTACCGTCACCAGCATCTGACACTGTGTTGACCCAGGTCTGACACCAGAGCTGGGCTGTGGTATGTCATCACACTGCAGAAATGTTTTTATTGATTGAGGAACTGGTGGTCTACAGAAGGTTGGCTTTTTGTTTTTATTTTTATTTTTTGGTTCTAGGGATTAAACCCGGGGGCATTATACCTCTGAGCTACGTGCCCCCCAGCTCTATTTTATTATTTTGGAATAGGATCTTGCTAAATTGTTGAGGATCTCACTTAATTGCTGAGGCTGGCTTTGAACCTACAATTCTCCTGTCTCAGCCTCCCAAGTACTGGAATTACAGGCAGGCGTCACTACATCCAGCTTGTTTGTTTGTTTGTTTGTTTGGTTGGTTGGTTGGTTTGTGGTACTGGGGATTGAGCCCAGAGGCATTCTACCTTCAAGTTACAACCCCAGTCCAGTTTTATTTCTTGTTTGGAAACAAAGTCTTAATAGGTTGATGAGAGTCTCACTACTTGCTGAGGTTGTCCCCGAACCTGTGGTCCTTCTGTCTCTGCCTCCCAAGTACAGGGATTACAGGCATGCGCCACCATGCCTGGCCAGCTTGTTTGTATTTAAAGCACTTTTTTTTTTTTTTTGGCGGTACTGAGGATTGAACCCAGGGGCATTCTACCTCCAAGCTCCACCCACAGACCAATTTTTTTTTTTTTTTTTTTTTTTTGAAATAGGGTCTCACTAAGTAGCTGAAGCTGGCTGAGAACCCGGATCCTCCGGTCTTAGCCTCCCAAATGCTGGGATTACAAGTGTGCGCTACCATGCTGGGCTTAAAGCACTTTTCAAACACAGTATTCATTAGGTTATCCAGTGTTTTTGGATATGGGTCAATTAATTTAAAATTTCTCTTCACATTTGCTGCCAAGGAAAAATTTTAGTCTTTAAAATGTATTTATATGCTGCCTTTTATCTGACAGATTAAGTAAAATGCAACGTGGCTTTCTTTTGTTGTTTTGTATTATCTGTTTGAAAGCCAGGAATAAAATTTAACTTTGAACTGTAGAAACCAGTTTAACCAGACACCTTGTGTAATGTCTCTGTTCCCTTTTATTTTATTTCATTTTTAAAAATGTGTGTCCTGTATGACTTGAATTGGAAATGGAGTTGCCAGTGTCTCTATGTTTTTGAAGCCCTGAGACTCTAAACAAAATGAAGAAGTAAGGGATGAGGGTGCACCTCTGCAGCACAGAATGTGCTTAGCATGCAAAACTCTGAGTTCCATCCCTGGTTCCCTGGTGCAAAAAAAAAAAAAAAAAAAAAGGAAAAAAAAGAGAGAGAGAGAGAGGTAAAGATTTATGGAGCTCTTTATCCACTTACTGTAAATCATATCTTAAAACTTTAATTTCTAGATCTTCATCTTCAAGTTAGATTATAATTTTGTTAGAACTTTAAAAAATAAAAAACAATATTTCTAGCCAGGTGTGGTGTAATCTCAGTGCAAGGCTGGTAAAATGCCCCTGGGTTCAATCTCCAGTACCAAAAAATAATAATAATATTAAAAAATAAAAAAGAACAATGTCATTGATTATTACTACTTAATTGCTAATTTAGCAAGTATCCTGTACTTTAAGATTCTAACCTTAATTTCACTTTGCACTGACTGAAAAAGCAAGTTGGTTAATAGCTTTTAAATGTTTGTAGCAGTTAAAAACCCTTGAATGTGGCCTTGGAGCCTTTTGGAAAGAAGCCTGTAGCTTCATTCCCAGCGCTTTGCTTAGTCTCTCCCCTGCTGGCTGCTGCCTTCAGTCCTCACAGGAGCTGTGTCCCTCACCAGGGGACCCCAACAACTGTGCCCTCTGCCTCCTCCCTAGTTGGTGTCTCTGGTGTGTCCAGTGGCCATCCAGAGCATGACCTGGCCTGCTGGCCCCACCTCATGCACTAAGGTCCTCACCCATGATGTGCTTTAATAAGCAGACATGTGGCAAATGGATTCTGCTTGATTATTAGGGAAAGCTCAAACCTAACTACTGACCCATCACAAGGTAGATTCCTTATTTAACAAAGTTAAACAGTCTCTACATTTGATTCCAATACCTCACATTTCTCTAATTTTTAAAAGTTTTAAGGAACCTATTTCTGTATCCTCAATATTTGCTGTACCCAAAAGAAAGGAAACCAAACTATCAGACCAACGCATGTGTATCTATGTTTATAGCTGCACAGTTTACAATTGCCAAACTATGGAACCAGCCAAGATGTCCATCAACAGATGAATGGATTACAAAACTATGGGATATGTACACAATGGAATTTTACTCAGCCTTAAAGAAGAACAAAATCATGTTATTTGCAGGGAAATGGAAGGAACTGGAAAACATTATGTTAAGTGAGATTAGTCAGTCACAAAAAGTTAAAAATCTAATGCTCTCCCTAATATGTGGAAGCTAGGGAGAAAATGGGACATAAGAGGGACTCCAGATGAAGGAGAATTCTTAGGTGAACAAAGAATTTGATTTAACGGAACGTGATGGGGGGAGGGGAGGACACCCTAATGAGCATGATGTACTTACAAGATCACATCAAAGTCAATCACTAAACTGACCTCGAGAAGGAGGGAGAAGGAAGAAGGGGGGGGTGGGAATTGGGGAAGGGTTAATGAGAAATGTGTGCATGGATGTCTTTACCTATACTAGCTTGTACCCAACAAAGATGTGTGATTAACCCTGTTGTACCCAAGAAATGTATAAAAATCCATGCTAAAAATATAAAAATAAAAAATTAATAAAAAAATAAAAATTAAACTTGAAAGCAAATACAAACCTAAAAAAAAAGAAAATATTGTATGTTACTTTTTTACCTATAATGAGTTTTTCTGTATAAAAAAAGCTATTTTAGACTCTATCAATATTTAATTTAATCAACCTGTAATTGGGTAGATTTCCTGGATGAAAGAATAAAAAATATTCATCTACATATGTTGCAATACTAATCAAGAAATACATTTTGCCAGGCAGGGTAGTGCATACCTGTAATCCCAGTACTTGGGAGGCTAAGACAGTAGGATCGCAGGGTTGAGGCCAGCCTCAGCAACCTATGGAGACCCTCAGCAACTTAGCAAGACTGTTTCAAAATTTATAAGAAGGGCTGGGGTTGTAGCTCAGAGGTAGAATGTCCCTGGGTTCAATTCTCAGTACCAAAAAAAAAAAAATGTAATTTTTTTTAACTATAAAGGAATATAATATTTTTTGCAATTTTATTTTTATTGGTTCATTTTAACTACACATCATAGTGAGGTTCCAAGTGATAGAAAGATAGGTCCACACAGCACTCACTGTGTGCTTTCCGCCCAGCTCCCTCCACCCATACATAATATTAGCATGATACCCATAACTTCACATATGAACAAAGGATTACATTCCCTTATGCTATGTTACTATTTTTATTATATGTTCACTTTTCTATTGTGGTGAAAAATACATTACATAAAATTTACTATCTTAGTTATATTTCGTGTACACTTTAGTATGTTAAGTATATTTATTTATGTTGCTGTGAAACCAGTCTTCAATTTTTTTCAACTTCTCAAACTGCTGCAACTCTCTCCCTGTTTGTAAACAAGTCCTTCTTTTCCCTTCCTGACAGTCCCTGGTAATCAGCCCTTTACTTTTTGTTTCTGTGAATTTGACTATTCTAAACTCGTGCTCTAAATGGAATCATACAGTATCTGTTTGTGACTGGCTTATTTCACTCGGCATGATGTCCCCAAGGTCTATCCTTATCATCATATGTGGTCGGATTAACTTCCTTTTTAGGGCTTACTAATACTCCATTGTATCACTTACCGCCTTTGGGTTATCATTTCTCTGTCAGTGGGCACAAGTGACTCCTACTTCTTAGCTGTTGTGAATAATGCTGCAGTGAACTTGGGTGTGAAAATATGTCTTTAAGACCTTGCTTTGAGTTCTTCTGGGAGTGTGCTCACAAGCAGGCCTCTGGGTTACATGGCGGTTCTACTTGTAATATTTTGAGAAACTGCCATGATATTGTCCATCCTGGCTGCACCGATTCACAGTCCCAACAGCAGCGCCAACAGGACCATTTCTCCACGCTCTCCAACGGCGTTCTCCTGTTCTCACTGCTGCCTTGTTGGGTTGGGGTGTTGGGTGGTAACTGTTCTAGTGAGTGTGGTGTGATGACTCAGCGCAGGTTAGGGTTGCGGTTCCCCAGTGGTGGCTGACGGTGAGCATCTTCTCAATGCTGACTGACCCTGCGTATGTCCTCTTTGCAGATGTGTCCATTCCAGCCCTTTGCTTTTCAAATCAGGTTGATTATTGTTGTTGGTGGTTCATAAGAGTTCTTTATATTTTTTGGATATTACCCCTTATCAGACATATTATTTGCCTCTGTTTTCTCCTATTCTATAGGTTTTCTTTTCACTCTGTTGCTAGGTCCTTTGATTGAAAGTTTTTAGGTTTGATGGAGTCTCATTTGTCAACTTTTTCTCTCATTCCCTGTGCCACCATCACTGCCACATCCAAGGGCATGACGCTTTCCCCGTTTTCTTCTCGGAAGTTTTTAGATTTAGTCTTTAATCCACTCGAGTTCACTTTTGTGTGTGGTGCAAGATCAGAGTCCAGACTCATTCCTTTGCTCATCTCTTGATGAGTGGCCTTGGCCGCCTTGTCCAAAGTCACTGATCACAAAAGCAAAGGCTTCTCCTGGCTCTTGTTTATTCCATCAGTCTGTTTGTCCATCTTTATACCAGTGCCATGCTGTTGACTATTGTGGCTTTGTTCTTTTTTATTTTTACTTTGTAAATTCCACAATGAATAGTTTTTTATTAAAATTTGATAGGAAATCCCTGCATTAAATGTAATTTACACAGATTTGCACAGTCAAATGAAAATGGAAGATTGAGCATTACTGATGTATCCGGGCATTTGAGGTAGCTCATCAAGCTTCAAATGCAAGTTTTACTTCAACCCTAACTTATTCAGATTTGCTATTACATTATCCAATTTCACAAAATAATTGCATCTAATATGTCCTCTATAGATCTGATTCATAAGTTAGTCTTCATGTGAGTGTGTGTGTGTGTGTGTGTGTGTGTGTGTGAGAGAGAGAGAGAGAGAGAGAGAGAGAGAGAGAGAGAGAGAGAGAGAGACTGGGGATTGAACCCAGGGGCATTCTACCTCTCAGCTACACCCCAGCCCTTTTTTATTTTTTGTTTTGAAATAGGGTCTTACTAGGTTGCTGAGAGTCTCACTACATTGCTGAGGCTCGTCTTGAACCTACAGTCCTCCTGTCTCAGCCTCCTAAATTCTGGGATTACAGATGTGTATCACCACACCTGGTTCATATCATCACTTTTGTCATAGGAAAGTTTGAAGTTACATACCTGTAGAAAGGAAAATCACTTGAATTCCCACCACCTAGGAATGGTTACTATTAATATTTAGTATATTATCCTTCCAATCTTTTTTTTTTTTTTTTTGGTACAGGGAATTAAACCCAGCAGCATTCTGCCTCCAAGCTACACCCCAGCCCTTCTTGTTTTTTTTTTTATTTTGAAGAAAGGTCTTGCTAAGTTACTGAGGCTAACCTTGAACCTGTGCTGCTCCTGTTTCAGCCTTCCAAATACTGGGATTCCAGGTGTATACCACTGTGCATGGCTTGGAGTTGATTTTTGTGTATATGTGTGTGTGGTGCTGGGGATTGAACCTGGGGGCATTCTACCTCTTTTTTATGTTTTTATTTTGAGATAGGTTCGTACTGTGTTGTTGAGAGCCTCCAACCTGCGATCCTCCTGTTTCTACCTCCTAAGTACTGGGGTTACAGATATACACCACTGCACCTGGCTTGGACTTGATAGTTCTGAATAATAATAATAATTATTATTATTATTATTATTATTATTATTATGATGATGATGATGATGATTTATGGTGCTGGGAATTGAAGCCAGGGGCATTCTACCCCTGAGAATACACCCTCAGCCCTATTTTATTTTTTTATTTTGAAACAGGGTCTCAACAAGTTGCAGAGCGCCTAATTCACTAAGGCTGGCCGCAAACCTGTGATTCTCCTGTCTCAGACTCCCAAGTACTGGGATTGCAAGCATGTGCCACCATGCCTGGCTACTAAAATACTATTATATTTAAGCCTTGGAATGCCTTTTTTTCTAAACTAAGAACTGATCCTGGAGACTGTGGGTAACTTGCAATGTAAAGCTTGTTTGCTGGGCCTAGATGCAGAGCTAACAAGGATACCTTTCCTTTCTCTTCTAGATTTTATAGGAAGACTAAACTTGTTGGCTTTCAAGACATGGAGTGTGTGCCTTGTGGAGATCCACCTCCTCCCTACGAACCGCACTGTGAGTGAGCAGAGGCCGTGGCCCTTTAAAGAGCGTCTATTTGTAAACCTTTCTTGGGTTGGTGAAGGGAGCGAAGCCTCTTCTCATGGGGTGCAGAGTGTGCTCTCTCTCTCGGGGCTCCTAGCAGGGTGTTCAGCCCCTCCTTCCTGTACTTCTGTCTGCAGACATGTCCAGAGTCGTGGTCTCAGCTGAGATACGATGTGTTGCTGCCTTTGTGCTCAAGTCTCATCTCTTGTTACGTGCCCAGGCCAGACCCTAAAGAGAAAGGCCTTCGTGCCATGGCCCATGAATGCCAGGGTTTTCCTTCCTTAGTCTGCAGTCACCATTGTGTGGTGGCATCTGCCTTTCCAGGGGTTTTCCCCTCCTGACTCCCCTGCCTGCATTCATGCACCCTTAGGTGGGATCCCACTTCACACCGCCCTTGTTCATTAAATTTCTCATTTTGCATATAAATGAAAAGAGGGACTCACTGTGCACTGGGGACATAACTACAAACGAGACAGTGCACCTATGTCTTCATGTTAACATTTATCTGTTTGATCATATAGTTTCCTTAGATATAAAAGATACATTACAAGTTATCAACAGCATTGGTTTTGGATGGGAAGGGTGACTGGTTACTTTTTTTTTGTGGTACTGAAGATTGAACCCAGAGGCCTTCTACCTCTGAGCTACACCCCTAGCCCTTTTTATTTTATTTTATTTTATTTTATTTATTTATTTATTTATTTATTTTTTTTTGCGGTACTAGGGATTGAACTCAGGGGCATTCTACCTCCGAGGTACACCCCCAGCCCTATTTTTTTATTCTTTATTTTGAAACCAGGTCTCACTAAGTTGCAGAGTGCCTCACTAAGTAGCTGAGGCTGGCTGCGAACCCGGATCCTCCGGTCTCAGCCTCCCAAATGCTGGGATTACAAGCATGCACCTCCATACCCGGCTTTTATTTTATTTTGAAACAAGATCTTGCTAAGTTGCTAAAATAGAATCTTGCTAATTTGCTGAGGCTAGCCTCAATAAGTTGCCAAGGCTGGCCTCAAACCTGTGATCCTCTTGTCTCAGCCTCTCAAGTACTGGGATTATAGCATTGCCACCATGTTCAGCCGAGCATTGTTTTAATATAATTTCTGACACACAGAACCTGTCCTCTTGTTTCTTTCTATAGCAAAAGTCCTGTCCAACACATTGAAAGTTATTGCATCATTGGATATGGCTACAGTACTGTTTCTCTTTCCAAGAATATCATGGGATTTTGCAGTCCCATATTATCATATCCTTGCCAGGATATATTACTTTCTACTCCATATTTGAAGTGATAGAAAAGAAAAAACATGGAAGACTAACTTTTATAGAAATTATATGTGTTGAGTCAGGTGTAGTGGCTCAACATATAATCTCAGTATTAAGGAGGCTGAGACAGGAGGATCACAGTTTCAAAACTTGCCTCAGCAACTTAACAAGACCCTCAGCAACTTAGACTGTTTCAAAATGAAAAAAAATAAAAAAGCAAAATAAAATTAAAAATGCTGGGGGGTGTAGCTCAGAAGTAGATTGCCCTGGATTCAATCCCTAGTACCAAAAATAAACAAGACATGTGTATTGGTCTTCATTTTTATAATATGCAAACATTCACCAAGTAATTCCTTGCAATTAACCAATGCAGCACTGAATACCTGTTACATATCAGACACAGTACAGATGCTTTATTTATTTGTCTTACTTACTTTTTTCAATAATCCTATCATCAGCCCAGATTTATCATCAATGAGAACACTAAGTCAGAGATGTTAGTTACTTCCCATTGTTGGCTGTTAAGTGGTGGAGACAGTATTTAAACTCAGTTCTGGCCAGCATTTGGGAGGCTGAGACCGGAGGATCCGGGTTCGCGGTCAGCCTCAGCTACCTAGTGAGGCACTCCGCAACTTAGTGAGACCCGATTTCAAAATAAATAATAAAAAAAAATAGGGCTGGGGGTATAGCTCGAAGGTAGAATGCCCCTGAGTTCAATCCTCAGTACCGCAAATAAAATAAAATAAAATAAAATAAACTCAGTTCTGCTTAAAACCCAATGTTGTGCTTTTTTCCCCCATATTGTAGCAGCTCCTTACAAAAAACCAAACTACCTCATCTGTCCTGCATATCCACTTTTTCCTATGTTGTTTGCTTTAATGTTCATCAATTAACAAAACCTAGCAATCTGCCATATGAGAGATACTGAGACGTCTTCTTTATGTAGCTACTTAGCTTAAAAGGGCATGTCCTCAGCCAAGCACGGTGGTACACAATTTCAACTCCAGTACTTGGGAGGCTGAGGCAAGAAGATCTCAGGTTTAAAGGCAGCCTTAGTAATTTAGCAACTTAGTGAGAAACTTTAGTGTTTCAAAATAAATGACTGGGTTGTCGCTCAGTGGTAGAGCTCCCCTGGGTTCAATCCCCAGTACCAAAAATTTAAGAAAGACATGTCCTTTTGCCAATTAACATGCAGCAACCTGGCCTTGCCAGTGGGTCAGCTCAGCCTTCCTTTTGCTGAGAAAGAAAATTCACCCTAAACCATCCTGCAGAAGTCCCTAAAATAAAAGTAAGGAGAGTAAGAATAACCAGTATTTCTCAGATTAGAGTTTCTTTTTCCCCCTTTAAGTTATTGGGTTTAGGATGAACATAATCTAGTCATAAGTTTGAGGGTTTGGAATGTTTCTCCTGTGGGGTTCTAAGTTCACACATCACAAAGTAGCCTTTGAATGTAAGTCAAATGCATCTTTTCATGTCTCATGAAGCCCTTAATAAGGTATGCTTTTGAAAGGAAAATTAGTTTAACATATATATATAGTATATATTTGCATAGTTAGATAGATCTCTCCATGTGTGAAACTTTTTAGAAGGCAAAGAACAATACATTCTTTGTTGGGGTAAAAATGCAGCGTGCATGGCTTTCAGATCATAAGCAAGGCAGCCTGGCAGTCTTTGGGTGCCACTACTTATTTCTGTGAGAGAAATCTCCCTGCCTTTGGCTCGTTCTTGGGAGCATTCCAGAATGCAGCTCATCTCCTCTGAGGACATCCTCAAGTCTTCGAGGGAAACTGTGCCAGGCACCTGATGTTTTCATTTCTTCTACTCATCCACCAAGAGCTGCTGCTCAGTGCTTCCCCCAGGAGTTCTCATCCCATGGAGACTCTTGGCTCTCAGAAGGGGACAGGCAACTCCAGTTGCAGGGTCTGTTTCGGGATCTCTGGGGTAGTGGGGGAAGCTGGGACTTCCTGGAAGCCAGGAGTAGCCCTCACTGGGGTCCCTGCAGCCTTGGAGCTGAGGGTGTAGCTCCTCTTAGACCATAGTGAGCCTGGCTGCCCTTGTCTTCTAGGTCTCCCTCGTGTCCCCTTTGCTCCACACCTCCCTGTTCCTGCTCCTCCAGGCGACAGTCGAATTGATCTCGTTAAATAGCATCATCCTGCAAGTCAGGGCCTTTCCTGTGGACCTGCTGAAACCGTCAGGCACCACATGGGGACATTTCACTCAATGACGGACCCCGTATGACAGTGGTCCCGTAAGGTTACAATGGGGCTGAGACATTCCTGTACGTTTTCTGTGTTTTGAGATAAACATTTAGATGCCTGGATACTTCTCTTGGTCACAGTGGCTATGGTATTCAGTAGTCACATACCATACAGCCCTGGTGTGCAGAAGGCTCTGGGCTTGTGCAGCACACGGTGTGGAGTTCACACCGCAGCAAAATCACGGCTGATGCGGTTCTCAGAACGTCTGTCTCGGGCAGGGCCTGGCTGCTGGGCTCTCATGGAGAGTGAGTAGTGAGCCCTTCTCTCCATGGAGCTTATGGTCCAGTGGGGAATCTCCGCACACCCCTCACACATGCAGATGTGACAAGGCTCAGCCCTCTGCCTGGCAGGATTCCCGGTGCTCTAGGAATGCCCTCGGAGCAGTGAGCAGTGCGGGGGCGGCAAGATGGCTCTCCTGAGCACTGGCTTTTTTTTTTTTTGGTGCATTGTAACCATACATCTTTGTTGCGTACAAGCTGGTAAAGGCATACATGCACACATCTCTCATTTAACCCTTCCCCAATTGAGCACTGGCTTTTCAGTGGTGGCCCAAGGGATCAGCGAGATGACAATGAACTTGAGCAGGAGACAACACAGGGGCCCGAAGTAGGAGCAACGTGTGACCTGCGCCTTTGTTGCCATGTGCAGGTCAGGTCAGTTGACCCTGGCCATGGCCTTTGGACTGGGTGCCCTGGGGGTCTGGGGTGCCATCAGCAGGAGACACACAGCAAGGTCAGGACGGGTGAGGAAGGAGTGGAGACAGACGCAGGGATGTGTGGAGAGAGCTGTGGGGTGTTAGAGAGACGAATAGCTCTTCTGTCCCCATGTTTTTGAGGAGCTGCTGTCCTGAGAAGGAACGGGTGGCCATCTAGGAGCTGTGCAGGGTTCAGAAGACAGGAGAGAAGCAGGCATTGCACAGGTGAGCTCTGCTCAAGATGAAACAAGGAGAATCAGCCCTGGGAGAACAAACAAGCTCTCTATAGCTAAAATATGTAATTGAGCTGGTGGCACACACTTGTACTCCCAGTACTTAGGAGGTTGAGACAGGAGAATTGTAGGTTGGAGGCCAGCCTTAGCAACTTAGCGAGATCCTCAGCAACTTAGTGAAGCTTTGCTTCAAAATAAAAATAAAAAAGGGCTGGGAGTGTAGTTTGGAAGTAGAATGTCCTCGGGTTCAATCCCTAGTACCAAGGGGAAAAGAGAAAAGAAAAGAAAGAAAGTGGCTGCTGTAGTCTGGTGTTTGATAAGCCCCCATGGCCAGACTCAGGCTAGGGAGATCCAATTTCCACTGGTCCGTTTCCTCTCTCTCCTGTTCCTGAAACTCCAAGCCCTAGGACCCACCAGATGAGTGCTCTTGTGGGTTTGTGATGATAACCAGTTGGTCCCCCTGACCCGAGTCAGGTCTCTAACAGCGTTGATTGGTGATAATGGCTGGTTGGGCACTGAGCACTGGCGGATTAGAGACATTACTATACATTGCAGATCAATAAAAGGGGCACTTTACATAGAAACAGTAGCTGCAGGCTTTTCTCTTATAGTATCTCCTTATTCCTAATAACCGTCTGCTCAATTAGAATATTCAGGAGAAATAGAGAGAAACACAGAAGAAATGTTAGACCTATATGTTGCCTTGGGTCTGATAAGAAATGCAGATTTTCTGTCTCCAAGCAATGTTCATTCAATTCGAGCAAGTACTGTGGCTGGAAGAAACAGGTTTGAAGGTTCAAAGGGGTTTTCACTAGAGCACACCAAGGCTTTAACCTCCATGTTTGCCTTCTTCCTGGGGGCTTTGAAAAATAAGCCACATGATCCTCAAGAGATAGCCATCAGATAAATCACTGCTTGGGAGAAAGAAAAGCAGGGGCAGGAATTTTATACTGCTCCAGATGTAGAAAACAAGTGCTTGTACCAATAAGTAATAATAGATCGCATTAATTAAAAGATGACTATTTTTCAAAGAAACCTGAAAATGTCTTTTAATAACAAATACAAGTCACTTTCAAATGAGCTTTTAAAAGAAACACTTACTCACCGAAGATAATTTTTGAAGTTTAGTAGGAAAAAGAGTAGGAAACCACCACCCATCCCCTAAACATTTCCAGCATTACAAAATACAGCAAATAAAATTCAGCATTTTGAGATTTTTTCCACTCTTTTTTTTTAAATATCTATATTGATTTTCTTTTAAAGTAAGTATAAGGACTGAGGGGGTAGCTCAGTAGTAGAGCAGGTACATAGCATGGATGAAGCCCGAGTTTCAACCCCTGGCATTAAAAAAGAAAAAAAAAAGAAATATATATATATATATATATATGTGTGTGTGTGTGTGTGTGTTTGTGTGTGTGTGTGTGTGTGTTATATATATATATATATATATATATATATATATATATATATGTGTGTATATATGGTTTTGCTGTGCACTCTGTTCTTATCCTTTTCCTGCTTCAGATATAACTTCTCACATTATTCATAAGTATTACATCAAAGGCATCGTTGAGTAGCAGCGTGTCATAGAGGTTTTGGGATCATTTGGATTTTTAAGGCCATCTCCTTCGCACACACTCCTGTTCAGGTGAAGGAGGTCTTGCAGTTGTTTATAGAGGTCAGGTGAAAGAGGTCTTACAGTTGTTTATAGACCGACCGACTCATAAATCGACACTCACAAGTCTGTGTGTGCAGGTCTAAAGACATTGCTGTTTTTATCTCTTGACATTCAGTGCTCAGTTGTTTGATAGTAAGAGTGCCTGGCGAATGTCTCTCTTCAAGAAAACAAGAATAGCTGGACATGGTAGAACACACCTGTAATTCCAGGGGTTGGGAGGCTGAAATAGGAGGATCACAGGTTTGAGGCCAGCCTTGGCAACTTAACTTAGGAAGACTCTGTTTCAAAATAAAAAATTAAAAGGACTGGGGTGTAACTTGGATACAGAACGCCCTGATTTTGATTCCTAGCACCAAACAAACAAACAAAAACAAATTTAAAAGGAAATAAAGTGGGAGTCTTTTGAAATCAGTATTTGGGAGGAGGATCAGGAGGACAGGAGGATCGCAGGTTCAAGGCCAGCCTCAGCAACTTAGCAAAACCCTCATCAACTTAGCAAGACCTGTTTCAAAGGGGGGGGGGAACTAGGGGTGTAGCTTGGAGGTAGAATGCCCCAAGGTTCAAACCCCACTACCACAAAAAATTAAATGAAGGAGTAAAGCAGAGGGGCAGGAGAGAGAGACAAGGGAGGAGAAGCAGTGAGCTCCTCGCAGGGACTTCCAGGGACTACAGGCTGGCTTGGGATTTTTCCTGAGTGCTTCAGCCAGCTGATCCTGAGGTTCAGAAGCTGGATCCTGTGTCCACCCAGCAGCCGGTATTCATTGTCCCTAGGGACTTGAGCCCTGGCTGAGTCTGACCAGAGAAAACGACTATGCAATGGGATGCAGAAGAGACAGATCTAATCCACAGAGTTTTACGCTTGCTGGAAGCGGCCTGTGATTTTTATTACCTGTACATATGGCTTTTTTGTTTCTGTGGCAGTTTTTCCGATGAGCTTGCTGATACTTAATGGCCTGTTTCTTTCTTTTTTCTTTTCTTTTTTTTTTTTTTTCTTTTTTTTGCGGTACTGGGGATTGAACCCAGGGGCATTCTGGCTTCAAGCTACATCCCCAGTCCTATTTTTCATTATTTTATTTAGAAACAGGGTCTCACTAAGTTGAGGAGGGCCTCGCTAAGTAGCTGAGGCTGACCAAGAACCTGGATCCTCCTCTCAGCCTCCCAAATACTGGGATTACAAGCGTGCGACACCACGCCCGGTTTAATGGCCTATTTCTTCCATTATGTTTCCTGGAGTCTCCACATTATAGTTCCACAAAGCCAATATGCACTGGTGGAGAGCCCAGTTTACTGAGGGTTTTGACGTAGTCTGTGGCCCTCAGACCGAGACTCTGGGTTGTCCGGCTGCTACCCTGAGGAGTTCCAGGTTTGGGGATGGGAAACTCACCTCAGGACCTTCAGGGTCCTTGGCTTCTGTGATGGAAAGAATTTCAGCATGCACCAGTCAGAGACAAAGACAGGTTTTATTTAGAAAAAGTGTGGATACACATTCAAGGGAGAATGCAGGCCACCTCAAGAGTGTGAGAGGCCCTTGTGATCTTTGTGATATTTCTTTTTATAGGGGACCTTAAGAGGGAGTGACTAGGGGTACATGGCGGCGATGGGATGGCCTGTCTCCTTTCCTTGAATCCTCAGGTTCTCACCATTTCATTGGTGGGTGCTGGGTGATGCCTGGGTTTGACAACAGGTGAGACTTCCTTTGGGATTTTTGTTTGTTTGTTTGTTTGCCAAGTATCCCAGGAAGTTGAGGCATAGGTACTGGGCTTGACAAAGGTGAGACTTCCTTTGGGATTTTTTGTTTGTTTATTTGTTTGTCAAGCATTCCAGGAAAGTTGAGGTGTGAAGCTAGGCCATTATGATTAAAAAGTATAGGCCAGGCCTGTTGAGGACTTAAGGAAAGGACAGGCCAGATGGGCTATTATAATTAAAAGTGTGGCCCATTAAGGGCTTTTGTTGAGCCACAAGGTGGTGCATGCTTGTAATCCCAGTACTTGGGAGGCTGAGGCAGGAGGATCGCAGATTCACAGTCAGCCTCAGTTACTTAGTGAGGCCCTCCGCAACTTAGTGAGACCCTTTTCAAAATAAAGAATAAAAAATAGGGATGTAGCTCGGAGGTAGAATGCCCTGAGTTCAATCCCCAGTCCTGAAAAACAAGGGGGACTTTTGTCTAAGAAAAAGCAGACCTTGTAAGGTGAAGTTGAGGATTATGAAGTTTCTAGATTTTAAAACTGTACTTTCCCTTTCCTTCCCAATTCATTTCCTTTCTATCTAATATTTTATTTTTCCTATCCTACCTCACAGCCAGGGGATCGCTGGTGGTGATGCTGCTTACAAACCTAGCCAGGGACCGTTTCACAAAGAAATGAGCACTGGTATTCATGCAGACAAATGTCTATTGCAGTAGAAAAGGAGAGCCTCTTTCCTGCTGAACAGAACTTTCAGGGTAAGGAAGGTGAAGACAGTGGGACCAAAGGACACCCAGCACAGACACAACAGCCTGGTTGTGGAGACAAACTGCAGAGCAGCCCTGCTCTCTGACACTTTATTTAGTGTAATTCTGAAACAAGGTCTAGCTACATTGCTGAGGCTGGCCTCCAACCTGCAGTCCTCCTTTCTCAGCCTCCCAAGTGCTGGGATCATAGGTATGTGCCACCAAGCTTGGTTATTTATTTATGTATGTATTTATTTATTTATTTATTTATTTATTTATTTATTTATTTATGGTACTAGGAATTGAACCCAGGGGCACTTTACCTCTGAGCTACATGTCCAGCCCTATTTTATGTTTTACTTTGAAACAGGGTCTTTAAGTTGCTAAGGCTAGCCTTGAACCTGTGATCCTCCTGTCTCAGCCTCCCAAGTCCTGGGATTGCCCTCTGGCATTTCAAGCAGGGATTCCTTCAGCTGGTTTGAGGTGTGATTGCTCCTCTGACTTTTTCTTCTGTTTTCTGTAATTCCTCACTTCTCTAGTACCCTTCTTTCTTTCATCAGTATTGTGATTTTTGTTGAAAAAGAATCTGCAGTAGCTGGAAAGGTTGCCTATGCAGAAACCCAGTCAACCCAGCAGACACTCAGAAGTCCCCAGGTCCCCTGCAGGGGTCCCAGCAGGACAAGTCTCTGCTGAGATGACAACCTTTAAAGTCTCCCCATGCAGCCCACTTAGTTTTGGGATACCACACCAACAGCCCTGGAGGAGGGACTCCTGACCAGGAAGAGCCTGAGGAGGCGGGGCCCAGTGAAAGGCACCTGCGGTGCAACTGGAATCCCACCAGGGACCCCAAGCTTGCTGCAGTTCTGTGACACTCAGTGTAGAACAGAGAGACTCATCCTGAAGTTTCCTCTAGTGCCACTCAGTAGGATAATTACAGTTCTCATTATTATTCTGAACCCTCCCCCCCAAAAGGGTGGGGTGGGAAGGATGATCAGATTACAGTTTGTGGAAGCTTTTGTGGGTTTTTTGGTGGAGCTGGGCATCCTAGGCAAGTGTTGTACCACTGAGCTGTCCTCCCCAGCTGAAGTCTTTTAAGAAATCGATTGCAAGCTGGGCGTGGTGACACATGTGTAATTCTAGTACTTGGGAGGCTGCGACAGGATCATAGGTTTGAGGCCAGCCTCTGCAATTTAGTGAGGTCCTCCGAAACTTAGTGAGATTCTGTTTAAAAATAAAATAGGGCTGGGGATGTAGCTCAGAGACAGAATGCCCAGGCTTCAACCC
This sequence comes from Graphiurus murinus, assembly GCA_004027655.1. Classification (NCBI taxonomy): domain Eukaryota; kingdom Metazoa; phylum Chordata; class Mammalia; order Rodentia; family Gliridae; genus Graphiurus; species Graphiurus murinus. The sequence continues at coordinate 42,887 of PVLC010004058.1, forward strand.
CCAGCATCATAAACAAACGCACAAGCAAGGGCTAGGGGTGTATCTCAGAGGTAGAAGGTCTGTGGGTTCAGTCCCCAGTGCCTAAAGGATGGGTGGATGGATGGAAGGAAGAAAGAAAGAGAGGGAAAGAAAGACATTGCTAATCATTTTGGTATGATTGCCATAAAAAATATTAAGCTTTTTTTTAAAAGCTCAGTTATTTATCATGGTCGAAAGTTGTTTTCTGAAAGTCTGTTGTGCAGTCTCCCCACCTGCTGGGGTGCTAAAAGGGGTAGCTGGCAGAGGAGCTCATGGCCTCTGTGGGGAGCTACTGCACCTCCATGAGACTCCTGGTATGATTATTCATGAATCTTCCAAATGTCTTTCCTTAGCTTTAGTTTCATTAAAGTTACAGAAATCAGATCTTTTTTTTTCTTTTTTGCAGTACTAGGGGTGCTCTATCACTGAGTCACATTCTCACCACTTTTTATTTTTTTATTTTAAGATAGCATCTAGCTAAGTTCCTGAGGCTGGCCTTGAACTTTGGATCCTCCTGCCTCAGCTTCCTGCATAGCTGGGATAACAAGCATACACCACTATGTTGACTAAAAAGTTGTTTTAGAAGTTTCTAAATTCAGCCAGGCATGTGGCACACACCTATAATCCCAGTGCTTAGGAGGCTGAGACAGGAAGATCACAGATTTGAGGCAAATTTAGTGAGGCCCTTTTTCAAACTAAAAAATAAAAAAGGGCTCAGGATAGCTGAGAGGTAGAACACCCCTAGGTTCAATCCTCTGTACCAAAAAAACCCTATATATTTTTTTCCTTAAACTCATATGCTCTACATTTGTTCCTTTCTCCCAGTATAAAATAGCCAAATATTTATAAGTCATTAACTTTGTCTGTTACCAGCAGGAGAGAGAGAGAGAGAGACAGAGAGAGAGAGACAGAGAGACAGAGAGGGGTAGTTAAATGCAGTGACTAGTTTCACAATACCCCTTGACTCTGGAGCACTGTGTAGGGTCCCGCTCGCCTGAAGGCCCACAGCTCAGGACGGCGACTTTGATGGAGGCCTCTCAGAACTATAGTGGCTGCTGAGTGCCCAGTCCCCAGTAAATCTAAATTCCTTGGCTTTTATCTCCAGTCTCTTTCAGACATTTAAAGCCAGCAAGCTGGTTTACATATTTACTCATGAAGAAACGGGTTGTAGTTTGTTAAAGGGCATCACTAAATTACATGAATTTTAGATTAAATACAGTTTATCTAAAAAAAGTATAAAATCTAGCAGGCCCATTCCACTAAGCTGTGGACTTTTACAAATGGCTCAGTGATTTATATGTGTACCCAGTAAATGCTAAGAACAAATACACGTGAGTCGTGGAGGAAGGCTGAGCACACCAGGTTCCTGCAGAAGCTCAGCAGAAGCTCCAATGTGGCTCTTTCACACAGTGGAGCGTTTATTCTCACCAGGTGCTGTGTGCCTGCAGGGTTTGTCCCCTGTGGATTCACATTCTGGAAGGGACTATGTTGTGTGACCACTGACTGGGATCCCGTTTTCTTTAAACTTTGGTGTCTGGCCACTTCTGCCCCCTAAGGAAGGGGATTAACTTGAGAAATATCATTTAAGAAGGGAAAAGAGAGCTAGGTGTGGTGGTGCACTCCTGTAATCCTAGTACTTGAGAGGCTGAGATAGGAGGATCACAGGTTTGAGGACAACCTCAGCAACTTAGCAAGATTCTGCTTCAAAATAAAAAAAAAAAAAAGGGCTGGGAGTGTGGCTTGGAGATAGAATGCTCCTGGGTTCAGTCCCTAGTACCAAAAAGAAGGAAAAAGGGAGTTGGGGAGGAAAGAGAAAGTGCCAGGACACTGTAAAATAGCAAATACTCCTTGAGTTAGGACAAGTGCCAGCTCATCTGCATTTCCCAGCCTGCTCCCCTGTGGTCCTCTGTGGTGTGCAGGTCCTTAGAGCTTCACAACCAGGGATGTGGTCATCTGGAAGACAGGCCCCAGATCAGCCTGGCAGGTATGCTAAGCTCAATACTGCCTCTCCAGGTGAACTGCTATGGAGTACGACTAACATCCTTTATGAATACAGTTGAGCTGGGGGTGGAGCTCAGTGGTTAGAGCTCTTGCCTAGTGCGTGCAAGGACCTGGGTTCCACCCCCAGCCCCACAAAAATAAAAAGAAAAGTCAACATACAACCATCTCCTGGTGTCTGCAGGGGATAGGTTCCAGGCCACATGCCCCAGCCCCAGGACTCCAACTCCACAGATGCCCAAGTCGCTTGTGTAAAATGATGGAGCATTTGCACTTCTGGATTTGTTTCCCTTCAGGATAGAGAACATTTCTGTCACCCCCACAAGGGAGATGATTCCTTTTAAGCCTTGGTTTCCTGGAGTGGCCTCAGGGGTCTCTTTATGAACTGTCTTGAGGATGTGAGGGGGCACAGGAGGGGAGGAGGCCGAGGAAAGCACAGATCCAGTAGGCTCCAGTGCTGCGGAGCTCACTACAGGAGGAGGCCGGTTCAGTAGGATGTTTTCAGCAGGCGCGGGCACAATGAAGTGTGCACTTGGAGGAACAGGCTTTCTGCCCCTTCCCGAGAGCTGATGATTAGTTTAATTCATTGAATGATTGCATTTTAATTCATTTAACTTCAATTTCATTTGATTGACTTACTAGCTACATTTTATTTTATTTATTTATTTATTTATTTATTTATTTATTTATTGCCGGTACTGGGGATTGAACTCAGGGGCATTCTACTTCCAGGCTATACCCCCAGTCCTATTTTTTATTCTTTATTTTGAAACAGGGTCTCACTAAGTTGTGGAGTTCCTCACTAGGTAGCTGAGGCTGTCCGCGAACCTGAATCCTCCGGTCTCAGCCTCCCAAATGCTGGGATTATAAGCGTGCGCCACCACGCCCAGCTTTACTAGCTACCTTTTAATAACATAATATTAGTTATACAGTTGGCCCTCCATATCTCTAGGCTCCATATCTACTGATTCAACCAAACATGAGTGGAAAATATTGGAAAAATAGATGAGATGTGTCTGGACTGAACCTGCACCAGCCTTTACTATTGTTCCCTAGACAACAGAATTCACATTGTGTGATGAAGTCTGTGTCATCTAGAGCCCATCTAAGTAGACAAGACAATGTGCACAGGTATATGCAAATACTAAGACAGCTTATGAAGGACTTGAGCATTGTTGGATTTTTGGAATCCAAGGAAGGGACGAGGGGTCCTAGTTCTGATCCCCTAAAATATTGAGGGTTGACTTTTTTTTTTTTCAACTTTCTGTGATATCAATGAAAATCACAAGAATAGCATGTGGTTTTTCTTTTTTTTTTTTTTTCTAAAACCACTTGGAAGAGATTAACAAGATTTCATATCATACCATAAGGATTGTATATCATCATAAATGTTTTCTATTATTTTAAGTCCTGGGGACACAGAGATCTGAAAGTAAAATCAGGAAGTTCTCTCTAATACTAATTGGCACCAAACTTAATAGTTTCACATAATGACCTCAGTAAGGCAAACCAATATCAGTTTGATGTCTTTCATGGGTTTGCTCTTTGAATTACTTTCACTGTGAATAACATTTGATTTTGAGTCCTGGTCCTAACATGTAACTCTGAGATGCATGATTCAGTTTTGTATATGTGTCTCTCTCTCTCTTCGTGTACCAAACAAATATTCTAATAATTAAAAGAGTCAAGGAAACATGGGTTGAATTTCTGAATCAGTTCCTGTTTCAGGCCTCCAGAAAAATGTACTCTTTCTGACCTAACCCAGAGTTGCTTTTTTTTTTTTCTTTTTCCTCTAATTCCTGTCAATTATAAAACTATCAATGAGTTAAGCAGTAATAATTCTGCTGAGATAGGAGGTAGCAGGAAACACTGTCTAAATCTAGATTTTTCTTTTCATCTAGACTCAATATGTCAGATCAAACTGTGTACATACACACCTTTTTTTTTTTTCCTTAGTTGGAAGTTAATAGGTGGAAATAATCTGAGTTTCATCATTTGAGAATAATTTCACAGGAGATTACTTCTTTAAACACTGCAGTGAGGTAAATACGAATCACTTTACTAATGACAGGGAGGCTGAGAAGTGCGGGTGCGGATCCTCAGGCTGAAACGTGCCTCTCTAGCTGTGGCCACACAAATTGTGCCTTTCTTTCTTTCTTTCTTTCTTTTTTTTCTTGTTTTAAAATTATTTTTATTTTTTAGGTGCTAGGGATTGAATCCAGGGGCATTCTACCTCTGAGTTAACTCCCCATCCCTTTTTGTTTTTTTATTTTGAAACAGGATCTTGCTAGGTTGCTGAAGGTCTCACTAAGTTGCTGAGGCTGGCCTTGAACCTGCAATCCTCCTGTCTCGGCCCCCAAAGTACTGGGATTTTAGGCTTGTGCAAGGCCATGTCTTCATAGGGATATGGAGTCCAGGATCCCACATGGAGCCGATCCTCTGAGGGTTAAGAAGAGTGGGCGCTCAGGACACGGAGGGCACAAGCCCAAGTTCTGTGTCTTTGTCCGGGTTCCCAGATGGCAGGCCTGTCTCAGTCCCAACTGAAGCACAACTATTTTTGAGCTCGCTCTTCCTCAGCACAGATGTTGGAGCCCATAATAATGTGTTTCTTTAATGGTGTCTTTTCTGTTTCTTGGTGGAGAAGTTTCAAAGCCTCATTGTTTCATGAGTCAAATGCCGCCAGACCTTATAGGTCAGCAGGATAATAAAGAGAAGGGAAAACATCTTTGAAGGCGGGAAAACTTTTTCAACCTAACTGTATTTGCAGAAAAACACTGTAGACAATCTGCTGCCATTTTGTGGCTTGTAATTTTTTTTCAGTGTCAATTACAGTATTTATGATAATTAAAGTACAAAACAGTTATACTTAGAATCCTCCGAATACCAAAGAGGAATCTACAGTAATGAGATCACTCTTGGCGGCACACAGTCTTTGAACAGGGCATGGTGGTAACTCTCTTCAGTCAGCCACTTAGAACAGTAGGCGACGGTGGCCTGGCACTCACCTCCTGCCTTGCCTTGCCAGCCAATCTTCTGTGGCAACTGCTTACTTGCTTGCTTGCTTGCTTTTTTTTTTTTTGGACTGGAGGTTATACCCAGGAACATAAAGTTGTACTTCTTTGGAGCTATGCCCCCAGTTATTTTATTTTTTAAAATTTGAGACAGGGTCTTGCTAAATGACTGAGGGTCTCTAAATTGTTGAGGCCGGCCTCAAACCTGCAAACCTCTTGTCTCAGCCTCCCAAATACTGGGATTATAGTCATGTACTACCATGCTTGGCTTCTTGTATGTTTTCTTCTTTCTTCCTTTTCCCTTCAAAGACATACATGATAATAGCTGGCCCGGACATTCTTGATGGGACATAGATGTCCAGGCCAAATGATCTGGGAGCAAGACTGAGAATTGTAGACACTAAGTAGTTAAAGAAGACTCAAGTGTGTGACCTTCAGTTTTCCAGTGGCAGGTCCCTACCTTGGACTTTCTTCCGTGTAACACCACATCTGCAGCTCACAGTGAGACTTCCTGGGAGTCTAGCCAAGTCCCTCCTGCATCACCCCAACACTCTCCATAGACTTCTCACTTTTTGTCTGTTTTTTGCAGGGCTGGGGACGGAACCCAGGGCAAGCACTAACCACTGGGCAACACCCCAGCCTTCTTTCTGACTTCTGAGTCCATCAGCCTCTGCACACTTGCCCTGTCCTGTCCCGGGCTGCCAAGGGCCCTTCAGTGCCACTTCTCTCAGGCCTCATCACTGTGGTGCTAGCGTTTGTGAGCACATCAGAGGATACGCGTGTCTTCAAGAGTTGGACACTGTAGGTCTTTATCTTGTCCATCTGCAATTTTCCTTCATCCTGTTGAGAAGAAATATCCCTTCAGCTCAGCCCTTGACATTTTCTCTTTCTGGGTAGAAACATTCACATTTTATACTGATAAATGAAATCCCAAGCAAAAATTAAAGAAATATTTATATGTCATTACCACTTAACAAAGCCAGCCCCTTCTGTTCTCCTCTCAGGGGCCACTCCTTCCTGCCAGCACTAGGAGCAAAGCATGGGAGACTGCAGTTCTCAGAATCTGAGCTGTCTGCTCCTTTCTCTTTCTTTTCTTTAGTACTGGGGATTGAGCCCAGGGATGTTCTACCTCTGAGCTACCTGCCAGCCCTTTTTATTTTTATTTTGAATTAGGGTCTCACTAAGTTGCTGAGGCTGGCCTTGAACCTGTGGTGCTCCTGTCTCAACCTCCCAAGTGCTAGGATGACAGGCCTGTGTCCCCGTATCTGACTTCTGATTATTTCTTAGGTCACTTCCCAGCCAGTAAAGTATGGTGTAAACCAAGCAGGCTCCTGTGGCCAACCTGGTAAACAGGTCAGTGGTCTGTGTGCCCTGGGTCTGCAGGATGCAGTTGGGTAGGAGAGAGAGAGGAGAAGACAGAGGGGAGAGGGGAGGAGAGGAGGAGTGCACTACGGACCTCTGGAAGAACCATTTCCAAAGCAACATGCACTGCTGGGTTGCAAAGGATGTGCTAGAACCTTCCTTTATTTTTCCCAGTGTTCGAAATACAAAGTACTTGTTATTGCATCCATGACAAAGGATGACAGTGGTTTTGCAGCTTAAAGACGGACACACACACACACACACACACACACACACACACACACACACCTGTATTGGCACAGGCAAGCAACTTGTGCTTAGGTTGTTAAGTACCATCCACACACCTTGTAGTCTAAGTGTTTGCACTTGCACAACACCCTTGGGTGCTGACGAATGGAGAGGCGACAAGGGCTCTGGGTGGTGCGATCTCAAAAGAGAAGGGCGTTTGGCTGCTTGTAGGACTCTGTTCAAGACATGCTGTGGATGGCCATTCTGCAGTTGGAGAAGGTTTGCCTGGAAAATAATGGTCTCACTGGACAAGGACCAAGCCCGGGTCTGCACACACTAAGTACAGACCTGAGACTTCGGGCTTATTTTTTTCAAACCAATATTGGTAACCAAATATGTGAGTAATATAAATCAGAAAACATAGTAGTAGTGTTAATAAGAATAATTAGGAACTGCCAAATTTCTCCCTAACTTTATGCTGCCAGCATACTGACAAATAAATGCTGTTACCAATTTTCTTTCTGTGAAATGTACCCAGGTTTGAGTGAGAGTTTGATTGTTTCCAGGTAAAAAGAGAAGGTAAAGTCAAGGAGAAGAGGAAGGATAAAACGTCACCAATGTTGGATATAATTTTCAAAGCCAGGCATAGTAGCACATACTTGTAATCCCAGTACTTGGGAGGCTGAGGCAGGAGGATCACAGATTTGTGGCCAGCCTTAGCTACCTCATGAAGCCCTCTGCAACTTAGTGAGACCCTGTACTGTGGTGCCACCAAAAAAATAAATATAAATAAATACAAACAAATAAAAAGGGCTGGGGGTGCAGCTTAGAGGTAGAATGCCCCTGGGTTCAATCTCTGCTACTGGAAAAAAAAAAGTGGTTCCCATGAATGAACATGTCTTGATGATGATGATGACGACGACGATGACGAAGTCGACAACACCCCTCGGGGCCAGCTGCCCCTCTTTCTCCTGAGGTTTCTCCCCTTGGTCCTCTCCCTCTCAAGTACCAGGGTTTCTCCCTTCGCCTTGGTAACCCAGAATGTCAAAGACGTTCCTTTGAGCATCACCAGGCCCTTCTGGGGATTGCGCTAAGTCAAACCGAGTCATCCTCAGAGACAACTGTCCTTTGTCCTGCCCTTCCTCTGTGGCCACGATCATTCTGTGTACTCGGACTGTGTGAATGTCGGCAGTGGAGCTGGACAAACACCAACCAAGAAAATGCAGACTCCTCTGCTCCCTTTCAGACTCACTTCTTCTACCAGTCTTTTTTCCTTCTGTGCCCCACTCCTTTTTTTCCATGTTTCCCCCTCCGCTTTTTTGCATGTGATTTAAATATGTGATGTTATTTTGCTTGTTTGTTTTTGTTTCTATTATTCATAATTAATGTCTAAACTGTTAAATGATAAAATTGTGACAAACCTGTTTTCATGGGGCCTTTTTTTGTTTTGTTTTGTTTTGTTTTAGGTTTTGGAGATTCTTTGTTTTTGCTTTTTTGATACTAAGGATTAAACCCAGGGGAATTCTACCTCTGAGCTACACCCCCAACACTTCATTTTTTACTTTGAAAGAGGGTCTCGCTAAGTTGCTGAAGGTCTCACTAAGTTGAGGCTAGCCTTGAACCTGTGATCCTCCTATCTCAGCCTCCCAAGTACTAGGATTACAGTCATGTACCACCATGCCCAGCTGGTTTCAGGGATCTTAATTAGCTTTATTTGGAATTCTAGAACCAGCAGGAGGCACATCAAAAATACTTCAGATTGCTCGGCTCTACCACAAGGGCAGGATATTATTTATAGCCAAAGAAAAGGAAGTGACTACAGAAAACCAAAGAATTTGCAGCTCCCATCTTTTATTTGAATGTGGTCTGAACAGTTGGCCACTTGTAACTGGATAAAACTTAACTGCTTGTTACAAGTTGTGGGGGTTTTGTTGTTATTGTTGTTCATTTACTTTTAGATCACAGTCTTTTACACATCTGTTAGGTTGCAGTTCACTATGTTATGGAGAAATTGATTTTTTTTTTTTTTTGGTACTGGGGATCAAACCCAGGAGCATTCTGCCTCTGAGCTATACCCTCAGACCTTTTTATTCTGTCTCATTGTCTCACTGAATTACTGAGGCTGACCTCAAACCTGCAATCCTCCTGTATCAGCCTCCCAAGTACTGGGATTACAGGTGTTCATCACCAGCCCAGCTGAAACTTTTTTTTTTAAACAGAATCTTGCTAGGTTACTAAGAGTCTTGCTATGTTGCTAAGGCTAGCCTTGAACTTAAAATTCTCCTATCTCAGCCTCCCAAGTACTGAGACTACAGGGATGTGCCATCAGGCCAGTTTGTACAGGAAACGTTTAAGCCAAATTTAAGATATATTCAGGGGTAACTTTAGACCACACTTAACAAAATCTAGCCTCATGTTCAAGCAGCTAGGCAACAAAGATTGTTTGTTCACTCTAAATACCCAATACCCAACGAAAGCCTTTGGAAAATATTTTGAAGTCTCCACACAAAAAAAAATCATACTGAGTTTCTTGCATCTCATTCATGTCAAATTCTCTGAAGAGAGATCTCAGGAAGTCAGTGCAGATGCTTGTCTTCACGTCTCTTGCATGAGAACTCTAGCCGTAGGGCTCCTTTACACAGCGGGCAGGGTGTCTTGAGCTAAGTGGGTCAAGCAGCCTCTGTAACTGATAGATAATTCAGAGTTGGCCTGGTGTGGTGGTACACCCCTGTAGTCCCAGTACTTAGGAGGCTGAGACAGGAGGATCGCAGTCAGCCTCAGCAACTTAGCAAGACCCTTCTTCAAAATAAAAAATAAAATAGGGTTGGGGGTATGGCTAGGAAGTAGAAAGCCTCTGGGTTCAGTTCCCAAATACCACCACCACAATAATAATAATAATAATAATAATAATAATAATAATAACAATTATTATTATTAATATTATTATTATTATTTAAAATTTTATTTGCCTATCAAAGTTTTTTTTTCCTAAAGGTTTCTCTTGATAATGCCTTTACCATTCTGCTCACGGTATTCTTTGAGGAGTGTTTGGTTTGCTAACCATTGTGTGTTGTTTTATAGCATTGCTTAATATTACCTATTCGGAGATCCTTTTGTAAAAGACCTTTGATATTCTTAAATAAAAGTAGCAGTGATCCAGGTGTGGTGTGCACATCTGTAATCCCAGTACTTGGGAGGCTGACACAGGAAGATCACGGGTTCAAAGCTAGCCTCAGCAGCTTAGTAAGACCCTCAGCAACTTAGACCCTGTTTTCAAATAAAAAGTAAAATCAGGCTAGGAGTGTAGTTCAAAGGTAGACTACCCCTGGGTTCAATCCCTAGTACTACACACACACAAAACAAACAAACAAACAAACAAACAAACAACCCAATTATTCTTTCTAATTAAAATATTTATGTCCTATTCTTGTTTTTAACTCTTTGATCAGAGTAATTATCTATCAGTACCAAACCATCACCAATCTATTACATACCTTTTTTCTCTCTGAAAGCCTTTCCAAGCTTTAGAATTTTTACTGGCTTAAGCCAAGATTTTTCAAGAGCAAAGATAAAGTAGCAGCTATGAACTGTGAGAGGGAGACACTGTTATTGAAAGAAATTTCTACTTTTCTAATAACATGCCTCTTCTGTTATAAGAAAATCAGCAGCATATTTTAATGAAAGCTTTCCAAAATGCAGAATGTGGCTTTGATTCACATAATTGCAAGATTTGGACCTTTCCTTCTATAATTCAAAAGATAAAAATGTGATAATGGAAACCATCTTAGAACATTGGCTATAACCATATCGTTTCAAATGTCTTGTGGTAGAGTAATGTTTTATTAATAACCTAAAGGAAACTATTTTTAAATGACTCATAAGAATTTGAGAACAAAGATAAACCACTAAGTGGTTGAAATTGAAGAATAGATATAAATAACCCCCCAGTTTTAAGGACATTGCGTTATTTTCTTGATGGTTTCCTTTCAACACACAGTAATAGACCGATGACGATGATGATACAACCAGTGGCCCAGGGCCCAGAGGAGAGCAGAAATGGATAAGTTCAGGTTGATGGAAGGAGAGAGGCCCAAGATCCTCCTGGGTCATCTCAGGGCCATGTCCTGCTCTGTATGGTTCTAAGTAACTATCTACAACACATTCACTGTAGTCACCCTTCTGTGCAATACAGAACGCCAGAACGTACTCCTATCTAGCTGTAGTGTTGAACCAGTGGGCCATCTCCCCTTTCCCTTTCCAAACCTCCCCCAGCCTTGGTAACCTTTCTATTCCCTACTTTGATGACATCAATTTTTTTTTTACCTTCCTCAAAGGAATGAGTTCATGTGGTATTTGGCTTTCTGTACCTGGCTTATTTCACGTAACATGATATCTTCCAAGTTTACTCATGTTTTCTTTTTTTAAGGTTAAATAGTATTCCATTGTATATATTTTCCACATTTCTTTATCTATCCTTTTTTTTGGGGGGGAGGGCGGGGAGTTACTGGGAATTGAACCTAGAAGTATCTACCTCTGAGCTATAGCCCTAGACCTTTTAATGTTTTATTTTTAAACGGTCTCGCTAAGTTGCTGAGGGTCTCACTGAGTTGCTGAGACTGGCCTGGAACCTGCCATCCTCCTGTCTCAGCTTCACAAGTACTGGGATTACAGATGTGCGCCCCCACACCCAGCTAATATTTATCCCTTTTTTCTATCTTATTTCTCCTAACATAATGTCCTCAAGGTCCATCCTGGTATAGCATATATCACATTTTCCTTCCTTTTTAAGGCTGAGTAATATTTCGGTGTATATATATGCCACATTTTTGTTACCCAGTCAACTGTTGATTGGCAGTAATTAAGTTGTTTCCATATTTGGGCTATTGTGTGCTTTCAGTATTTGTACAAGAAGTCATTTGAGTCTTTAGGGCATACACCCAGAAGTGAAATTGCTAGGTCACATAGTAACTCTGTTTCCCTCGTGGGCAGCTGCCAAACTATCCCACAGCAGCAGCTCCATTTACAGTGTACAAGAAGTCCAGTTTCTCCATAGCTCCATCAACACTTGTTCTTGACGATGACTATTGTCACCCTGGCAGGTACAACAAACTAGCTCAGTAAGACTTTGATTTGCACTTCTGTGGGTAAGGACCTCACATTGTTCCTGTGCTTACTTACCATTTATATATCTTTGGAGATGCGTGTATGTGAGTATTTTGCCCATTTTTAATTGGCTGGTGCTTCAACCTGTTCTCACTGCTCTAATCCAAACACTGGGCACACGAACAGCTCAGAAGGAGGAAGATGTGCTTGCTGTGGGCTTGGAAACTTCGGTCCATGTAGGTACAGTCTATTAATGCCAGCTGCCAGGTAGGACCCGGGGCCACAGGTTCTCAGGGCATGATGGCAGGGAGGAGAGAGAGCAGGGGAGGGGTCGAGGGACAGATGAAGTCCACACCTCAGAGGGAGGAAGATGTGTTTGCTGTGGGCCTGGAGACTCCAGTCCATGTATGTAGAGTCTTTTTACTCTGGCTGCCAGGCCGGAGCTGGGGCTACAGGTCCTCAGGGCATGATGGCAAGGAGTAGAGAGAGCAGGGGAAGGAGCGAGAGACAGAGTCCCCAAGGCCACACCCCAGGGACCCACCTCCAAGCATGACTTCCTCCAGGGCCTAAGGTCCAAGGGACATTTTACTTTCAACCATAACAGGTAGTTTGTGTCCTCTTCCTGTTGAGCTGTAGAAATTCTTTATACTTTTTGTATATTAAGCCCTTGCCAATATGTGATTTGCAAATGATTTCTCTCATTCTGCAGGTTGTCATTTCATGTTCTTGGTGTTGTCCTTTAAAACAACAAAATTTAAAATTTTTGTAAAGCCTAATGTTCTTATTTTTCTTTTGTTTCCTATGCTTTGGGTCCTTGATCCATTTTTAGTTAATTTTTACATGTGGAATGAGGCATTATTCAACTTCATTCTTTTGCAGGTGGATATCCAGTTTTCCCAGCACCAACTTTTGAACAGATTCTTTTCCCCTATTGCATGGTGTCAACACCTTGTCAAAAATCCTTCAACCATAAATACCAGGGTTTATTCCTGGGTTGTCCATTCTGTTCCATTGTTCTATATGTGTATAATATTTCAATGCTATAATACTTGGTTTGGTTACTGTAGCTTTTGTTGTAATCAAAGGAAAGTTGGGTATTCTGTTCTTCTTCAAAAATTGCTTTGGCTATTTCAGGGATCCTTGAAATGCCATGTGAATTTTAAGATTTTTGTTTCTGCAAGAACACCATTATATTTTGATAGGGACTGCATCACATCTGCACTGCACCTGCTTGTCACCTTGGGTAGGTGGCACTGCTATCCAAACATTGGTCTCCTACTCTTTCCATTTATTTTGGTCTTTTAACATTTCTTTGAGGAGTGTTTTATAATTTTTAGTGTACAAGTTTTGGACCTTCTTTGGTAGATTTATTCTCAAGTATCTTAGACTTCTGGATGATTTTGTGAATAGAAATTTCTTAATTTTCTTTTTGGATTGTAACCTGCCACTTTGTTGAATTCCTTGTTATTTCTAATAGGGGTGTGTGTATGTGTGTGTCTTCAGGATTTTCTACATATAACATATCATTTGCATATAGAGATAGTTTTACTTCCTCCTTCCCAATTTGGATGCCTATTATTTCTTTTTCCTGGCTAATTGGTCTATCTAGTAGAAATGGTAAAAGTGGGCATACTTGTCTCCTTGACTTTAGGGAAAAGTATTTAGTTTTTCAGCACTGAATATGATGTTTTTCATATGTGACCTCTAGTAATTGAGGAAGTTCCCTTTCCTTCCTAGTTTATTGAGTGTTTTTATCATGAAAGGGTGCTAAATTTTGTCAAATGCTTTTTCAGCATGACTAAGATAATCCTGTAGTTTTTTTTCCCCTTTGTTTTATTATTGCATAGCAATTGATCAATTTTTGTATGATAATTATCATTGCCTGGGACAAATCCCTTTTGGTCATGGTGTCCAAACCTTTGATATGCTACTAAATTTGACTTGCTGGGGATTTTTGCCCAGCAAGGTATTTATAAGGGATCTTGATCTGCAGTTTTTCTCCCTTGAAGTACGTTTAATCTGGCTTTGGTACAGGGTAATGCTGACCTTGTAGAATGAACTAAGAAGTATTCTCTTTTCTTTATTTTTTGGGGAAGAGTTTGAGAAGGATTGGATCTAACTCTTCTTTAAATATTTGATAGAACTCACCAGTAAAGGCCTGTGATCCTAAGCTTTTCTTTGCTAGAAGGTATTTGATTACTGATTCGGTCTCCTCACTTATTATATGTGTACATAGATTTACTATTTCTTCTGTGTCATTTTTGTTAGTTTGCATGTTTCTGGGAATTTGTTTCATCTAAGTTGTTCAATTTGTTGGATACATTTATTTAAAACATTCTCATATAATCCATTTTATTTCTGTAAAGTCAGTAGTGCTGTTCTCTCTTTCGTTTCTTTTCTTTTTTTGTTTTGAAACAAGGTCTCGCTACATTGTGGAGGGCTTCACTAAGTTACTGTGATCCTGTGATCCTCCTGTCTCAACATCCCAAGTACTGGGATTACAAGCATGCACCACTGTACCTAGCTTCTCCTTCATTTGTGAACTTAGTAATTTGAGTCTCCTTTCTTTTTTTCTTAGTCTAAAGTCTTGTTGATTTTGTTAATCTCTTCAGAGAACCAACTTTTTTTTTTTTTTTTTTTTTTTTGCCGTATTGAGGATTGAACTCAGGGGCATTCTACCTCCAAGCTATACCCCCAGCCCTATTTTTTATTCTTTATTTTGAAACAGGGTCTCACTAAGTTGCGGAGTGCCTCACTAAGTAGCTAAGGCTGGCCTCAAACCTGGATCCTCCAGTCTCAGCCTCCCAAATGCTGGGATTACAAGCATGCTCTACCACACCCAGCCCAACTTTTTGTTTTACTGATTCTATTACTTCTTTCTATTCTCTATTCCATGGATCTCTGCTTCAAACCTTTTTATTTCCCTCCATCTGCTATTTGTCGTTCAGTTTTCTCTTCCTTTTCTAATGTTTTGAAGAGGAATTTTGGATTATTGACTTTAGTTCTTTCTTTGTGATGTAGACATTCACTGTTATAAATTTTCCTCCAGCCCCCCAGGAGCTTCATGTGCTATCTTTCATTTCCATTCATCTCAACATACTTTAAATTTTTTTGTGATTTCTTCTGTTGACCTACTAATTATTTAAGAGTGTTTAATTTCCAAATTTTAGTGAATTTACTAATTTTCTTCCTCTTATTGATTTCTAGTTTTATTCCATTATGATTGGAAAAAATCCTTTGTACAATGTCAGTCTTTTCAGACTCCTTGAAGCTTATTTTATGGCCTTGCATCTGGTCTGTCCTGAAGCATGTCCCACATGGACTTCAGGAGGGGTTTATTCTGATGTTCTGTTCTAAAAATAATAGGAAGTATTATTTTTAGAACAGAATGCAACTCCTCAGTGGAATTTGTAGATCCCTACACGAACCCACCAAGCTCACCTGGCATCATCTCCTCAACTCTTCTCCT
>PVLC010004058.1:58175-76599 GCA_004027655.1 Graphiurus murinus
TTTGGGCAGTACTGGAGATTGAACCCAGGGACATTCTACCTCCAAGCTACAGCCCCAGTCCTATTTTTTTTTTCTTTTTTTTTTTTTTGCGGTACTGGGGATTGAACCTCAGGGGCATTCTACCTCCGAGCTACAACCCCAGCCCTATTTTTTATTCTTTATTTTGAAACAGGGTCTCACTAAGTTGCGGAGTGCCTCACTAGGTAGCTGAGGCTGGCTGCGAACTGGGATCCTCTGGTCTCAGCCTCCCGAATGCTGGGATTACAAGCATGCGCCACCACGCCCGGCTCCCCCAGTCCTATTTTTTATTCTTTATTTTGAAACAGGATCTCACTAAGTTGCGGAGTGCCTCACTAGGTAGCTGAGGCTGGCCGCGAACTCGGATCCTCTGGTCTTAGCCTCCGAAATGCTGGGATTACAAGCGTGCGCCACCACGCCCAGCTTGCGAAAGTTTTTTAAATAGGGGGAAAACCCATGTACATTTATACAGCATTATTCACAATATCCAAAAGATGGGGGGGGCAAATGTATATAATCTGACAAATGGGTAAACAAAAATGGTATATCCATACAATGGAATATTGTTGAGCCATAAAAAGAAGTGATGATCTGATACATTCTACAACATGAGTGAACCTTGAAAACATATTAAGCGACAGAAGTCAGATACAAAAGGCCACATAACATTGTATGATATAGGAAATTTGCAAAATAGGCAAAGCAGATTCGTGCCTGTTGGGGCCTGGGGGTAGAGGAAGGGGAGCAGCTGCTTAGGGGTATATGGGGTTTTCCTGGGGACAATGAAAATGTTCTGTAATTAGTGACAATGTTTGTACAACATTGTGAATATACTCACTGTTTCTAATGGCAAATCTTATGCATATTTTACCCCAGTGAGAAAATCAGACAAATTTTTAAAATATTGATAGAAATATAGATGGGAGAGCAAACAGAAAAGTTTTCTCTCTTTTCTCTTCTCTTCTCTTCTTTTCTCTTCTTTCTTCTGTCTTCCGCATAGAGATTGAACCCAGGGATAGTCTACTTCCAAGCTACATCCCCACCCCTATTTTATTTTTTTTTTGAAATAGGGTGTCGCTAGGTTGATGAAAGTCTCACTATTTGCTGAGGCTCCCCTCAAACCTGCAATCCTCCTGTCTCAGCCTCCCAAGTATTGGGATTACAAGCACGTGCCACCATGCCTAGCTGGAAAAATCTCACTTTGAAAAAATACTTCTATCAGCTATTGAAAAATAAACCATTCAAATTGAAGTCTATAACAAAGAGAAAGTGGACGATAAAGGCTAATCTTCCAGCCAGTTTTGGAACGCCTGGTGCACAGCGGATCAAACCCAGCTCTTTACTGGCAAACTCGCAGTACATCTGGAATTCACATGTCCACTGTTACCATTATATATATTTTTTGACTAGTTTAGATTAACAAGATAAAGCCTGCACTGTGTCTTGCCTCAGTTACGATTGCAAAGAGTTCTTTGTTTTACATATATGTATATATGTAAAACAAATATATATAAAAATGTGTGTGTGTGTGTGTGTGTGTGTGTGTGTTACTAGGGATGGAATCCAGGGGCATTCTACCTCTGAGCTATGCTCCCAGTCCTATTTATTTATTTTTTATTTGAAAACAGTCTCATTAAATTGCAGATGGCCTCACTAATCAGTTGAGGCTGGCTGCAAACCTGCAATCCTCCTGTCTCAGCCTCTCAAGTACTGGGGTTACAAGCTTCTTTGTTAATTTTTTTAAATTAAAGAGCAAGACTAGAAATAGACTCATCATCAGGTTTTAGTTGTGTTAAACCTTTATTTGAGCTGGGTTCTTTTTTGTTGGTGGGAAAAGGTGGTGGTTGGTGAGATCTATGCACCCTCATCCACATGGAGATGTTCAGTAGGTTGTTGGATGTGGGTGTCTCTAGCTCAGGAAAGCAGTCCAGAGTAGTTAAATACCACGTCCAGCCTGATCTGTCTTGAGGTCAAGGCCACGCTACTTTCTGCAGAGAGAAGCAATCAAGCCACGTTTGTCCTGGGAGAAAGCTGCGTGGCTCAGCTTCACGGGGGATCTTGACATCTACAGAGTGAGCCACTGTGTTGCCTTCCCCAGGAGGAAGCTGAGACGCTGAGAAGTGGAACGTCTCATTCCAGTCCCAGTGGGAAGCGGCGAGAGTTGGACTATGGGCGCCACTTCCTCAGAGCCAGCACTGTCCTTTATCAGGAGTGCTCTCTGGGGAGAAGGGCCTTTTGTTCAGCAGGCTTCGACACATCAGGAACTAGGAGGTTGGAGAGGTTAAACCATCCAGGCAATCAATAGAAAGCAGAGCCAGCCGCCTGGGCAGGTGCAGAGCTGGTCCTAGTGCTTCTGGCGTCCATTTTCACATGTCCTCTTGTTCATTTCTGTCTCCGTGGGGCCCTTTCCAGCCTGGGTCTAGCCCTTGAGCTGTCTTCCTTTGCAGTGCCACTGTGACTCAAGGTCTTGTCCTCTCAGAGGCCATCAATAAATTGCCACTTCACCAGGCAGGCGGATGAACTCACTGGTGAGATGTTAGCCAGGTGCACTCCTATGGAAGCAGACACGGTGTGAGCGGTCTGAGGTCTCACTGCGGGGTCTAGTCATGAGGTCATGCTAGAGGAAGACACATAACAAAGGAACAAAAAAAGAAATGCCCCCTGACCATTGCCCTGCCCCAAGATGACCTGGCCACTAGCACACCAACCAGCAGCTTACATGACAACTCCTGTACCCCCCCCGCCCACTTCCTTGCCCCATAAAAAAACCCTACCCTGCGGGACGTGGTGGCGTACACTTGTAATTCCGTATGTGGGAGGCTGAGGCAGGAGGATCCAGGTTCATGGCCAGCCTCAGCTACTTAGTGAGGCTCTCCAGAACTTAGTGAGACCCTGTTTCAAAATAAAGAATAAAAAATAGGGCTGGGGGTGGAGCTTGGAGGTAGAATGCCCCTGGGTTTAGTCCCCAGTACCGCAAAAACAAACAAACAAACAAAAAACCCTAGCTTGTAAGGAGGCCGGCTCCTGCCTTTCATGGGCTCTCTCCCTGTCAGATGTCTCCTTCCAGGTTTTATTCCTAAATAAAGCCTGTTCCCTGCTGTGGGCTGTGTTTTCTTTGCCCCCATGTACTCCAACACATGGGTCTTCAGAAGCAGCTCTTCCTATCACCTCTTGGGCCTGCAGGCGGGGTCTTCATTTGCAGTAATAGGGTGTTCCTGCAGTCTGTATCCAGTTAGCCAGAGCTCTGCGACATACACATACACATACAATCTCTCCAGCTACATCCCAAAGCTATTTACAGGGTGAGACATTAGGTGAGGAGGTACTTACAAAGAACTGCCTTTGTGTACAGGAAAAGTTCTTTGTAAATACTGTCAGAATCCTAATACAGTATGGGTATGTTTCGTTGCAAGCATTTAATAGACTTAATGAACTGTGGACAGGGGATTCTGCGGAAGCACATAGGTGGACTGACTCTTTAACATCAGCATCATTGCAGTAGCCACAAGACAGCAAAACAGTGCTTCCATAGCCTGTAGTAGATAAGTCTTTTTTTTTTTTTTTTTTTTTGAGAAATTCTCAGCAACATCTCAATTAACCAAAGCTTAAAAGACTAGAAGCCAGCCGGGTGTGGTGGCGCATGCTTGTAATCCCAGTATTTGGGAGGCTGAGACAGGAGGATCGCAGGTTCCTGGCCAGCTTCAGCTACTTAGTGAGGTCCTCCACAACTTGGCAAGACTCTGTTTCAAAGTAAAGAATAAAATATAGGACTGGGGGTGTAGCTCAGAGGTAAAATACCCCTGCATTCAATCCCTAGTACCACAAAAAAAGAAAAAAGACTAGAAGCCATTTCATATAGCTAATACAAACTTCTCTACCTCCCCCACACTAACTTTTTTTCTGCTCAAATAAAAAATATAAGAAAATAGTCTATAAAAAATATAAGAAGCCAGGCATGGTGGTGCACGCTTGTAATCCCAGTACTTAGGAGGCTGAGATAGGAGGATTGCAGGTTTGTGGACAGCCTCAGCAAGTAGTGAGACTCTCAGCAACCTAGTGAGACCCTCTTTCCAAATAAGAAATAAAATCAGGCTGGGGGTGTAGCTTGAAGGTAGAATGCCCCTGGATTAAATCCCCAGTACCCCCCCACACACACAAAAAAAATATATTTATATGAAGACTATGAGAAAATAGTCTTTTTAAACAAAAAGCTTATGTGAATGAGTTTTGGGAGCTGTTCTAAAAATCAGGTGATATTCAGCCTGGTCTCCTTTAGACATAAATATGTCTATATCACTGTATATGCAGTTAAAACTAAAAATGATGAACCAGCAATAATAAACCCATTTCTTATAAAAATGATAGTTTGCTGTAGGTGTTACCATAAATTTGTATATATAAACAAGAATCAAGGATGCAATTCTAGAATTCTGCTTCCTGTATGGGCTCTCTGAGGGTTTAAGAATTACCAAGATGCCTTTTCTTATATAGATGTTGAAATTTGATGGATAAAACCTGTGTATTTTTCTTGTCCACCTTTAGATACCACTGCCTGAGAGAGTGAGTGTAGAATGGACATGTTGGGTATACTTTTCTTTAAATTTAATATGAGATGTCAATTTGATATCATTGAAATGACAGTGTTAGTGCTCCACTTGCAAGGACATGTATTATCAAATGACTTTTATGTTTAGAAAAATTAAGTCCCGAGCCGGTGGTGGCGCATGCTTGTAATCCCAGCATTTGAGAGGCTGAGACCGGAGGATCCGGGTTCTTGGCCAGCCTCAGCTACCTAGTGAGGCAACTCTGCAACTTAGTGAGACCCTGTTTCAAAATAAAGAATAAAAAATAGGGCTGGGGGTATGGTCGGAGGTAGAATGCCTCTGAGTTCAATCCCCAGTACCGCAAAAAAAATAAAATAAAATAAGTCCCAGGTTACAAACTCCCAAATTAGAAATAAGTCTTTGCTTTGGGGATATTTTAAACCCATTTATAAGTTAGACACAGTTCCTTTTATATTAAGGCAATCAATTGACTAATGCATTTTAAAAGAATTTTAAACACTAAGAACCTAAAGGACTCTTAAAGGATTTTGCTTTGGGAGGATGAGACAGGAGGATCGCAGGTTTGAGGCCAGCCTCAGCAACTTAGGGAGACCTTGTTTCAAAATAAAAAGTAAAAGGGGCTGGGGGTGTAATTTGGAGGTAGAATGCCCCTGGGTTCAATCCCCAGTACAAAAAGGAATTAATTTACCTGATACTCCTATTCTTACAGGGTTTTTTTGTTTGTTTGTTTTTGTTATTTTTATTTATTATTATTATTATTATTATTATTATTATTATTATTATTATTATTGTCTGAAGGTCGCAACACAGGACTTTGAGATCTTAGCTTGCTTCATGCCTTTTTTTTTTTTTTTTTTTTTTTTTTTTTTTTTTTTTTTTTTTTTTTTTTTTTTTTTTTTTTTTTTTTTTTTTTTTTTTTTTTTTTTTTTTTTTTTTTTTTTTTTTTTTTTTTTTTTTTTTTTTTTTTTTTTTTTTTTTTTTTTTTTTTTTGCGGTACTGGGGATTGAACTCAGGGACATTCTACCTCTGAGCTATACCCCCAGTCCTATTTTTTATTCCTTATTTTGAAACAGGGTCTCACTAAGGGCCTCACTAGATAGCTGAGGCTGGCTGTGAACTCGGATCCTCCCAAGTACTGGGATTACAAGCGTGTACCACCATGCCCGGCTATCATGCCTCTTTTTTTTTTTTTTTTCCCAGTACTGGGGATTGAACCCAGGGGCATTCTACCTCCAAGATACACCCCAATCCTATTTTGTAATTTTTATTTTGAAACAGGGTCTCACTAAGTTGCAGAGAGCCTCATTAAGTAGCTGAGGCTGGTCCTCATGCCTCATTTTGATGACAACTTTTGCTAAAGCCCCTCGCCGAGCATTGAGCAGGGCTGGGTTATCTGACCCAGAGTTTAAGCTAAAGAAATTGTTCTCACAGTGAAGTGAACAAAAGGAAGTAAGATGACAGTTTCCCACAGTGTCATCCTTTGGCCCCAAGTCTCTCCCTGTCTGCAAGGCCTGCTGTTCACCTTTTAAGACATAAGCTCGACTCAGTTATTTATCTGTCAGTGTTTGCACAGCTGGGCCTGTGTTCATACATCCTTGGGTGACTCTGGCCACTGACTGAGGCTATTTCAGATTTAGATCTAATCTCTATCAGGTCAGGTTGTAACTGTGTAACTTGTTATATGATGAACATTTGCTATGTCCTATTTGATTATTATAGTATTTCCCTATACCTATCAGTGATTAAAATAGTTCTTGCATATTAAACATGTTTACAAATAAATATCTTTTAAAATGTGATTGGATTTTTACCCCTATCCATCAAAGGCCTAGGTATATAGCTTTATGCAAACAAGTTTATCTGTGTGGCCAGAATCATTGAGACTAGAAATACCAAGACTCACATCCCAGGAAAATAGTTCCAGTATCTTATTTTTATGATTCAATAATATTAACTCAAATGTTTCTCGCTGGGTCCAACCTCATGTGTCATACATCAGTCTTATTGGGGATGGAGACACGTCTCCAGGGACCAGAAGGAGAAAGACACCAGATGACAATTGTATCTTAGTTGCCACATGGCAGAAATACAGACACAAACCTTTACTCTGCAGAGGTTTGATGTCCGTCACAATGGCCACCAGCCACACATGGCTATGGAGCTCTTGAAACATGGCTTATCTGAATGGACTTGAGCCATCTCTGCAGAATCACATAGGATTTTGAGATTTTCACATAAAACAGAGATTGCAAAATATGTAATTAGTAATGTTTATATTGCATCCATGCCAGAGCATTTTAAGAGATGCTGGTTAAGTAAAATATATTAGCATTAACTTCACCTTTTAGTTTCTTTGTGTGTGTGTGTGTGGTACTAGGGGTGGAACCCAGGGGCCTTCTACCTCCAGGCTATAACCCCTGCCCTATTTTATTTTTTATTTGGAAACAGGGTCTCACTAAGTTGCTGAGGGCCTCACTAAGTTGCTTTGAACCTGTCATCCTCCTGTCTCAGCCTCTCAAGACTGAGATTACAGGCAAGTGCCACAATTGCCTGGCTAGGAGAACCCAGTTTAGACCCTCTCCCTGAAATTCTATTAACCAGAGAAGGGTAGATCGAGGACTGGTCCTGCACCAGGACAGACTTCATGGCAGACTATTGTCTGCTCTTCGATCCCCTCAGTTCCCAAAGGGAATCGCTTTGCAGACCATCATCTGATCTCCAGACTCATTCCTTGCCCCCTGTCATCATTTACTACCCCTCAGAAATGGCCTCCTCTTCTCCCTCTCCTCATTGATGAAGGGCATGGAACATCCAACCTCTAAGGCTTATCAGGCACAGTGCTCTGGGGATGCCTCCTGCATGGAAATAATAGTGTTTCTTTTTCTCCTGTTAATCTGCCTATTGTCAGTCATGTCCATGAGCCTGAGGAGGAAGGAGGGGGGATTTCCTTATACCCACCACTGCTGTGCACCAAGCATCCTCCAAGTAGCAGGGGCAGAGATGAAGATGCCAGTCCCCAGCCTTCAGTTTGGTGGGAAGGAAGAGGGGCATACCGAACACATTTTGGGGTGCTCCAAGAGGAGGGTATGCTTGGTGCTCTTAAGACCTCTCATTCTAGTTTTCCTCAGTTTCATGAAGGCCATTGCTAATGGTACATGCCAGCTGAGGTGTCAGCACTGGGTTGCTGAGATCATGCTGACCCCAGTCCTGTGGCTTTCAGGTACCAGCAGCAAGGTCAACCTCGTGAAGATCGCATCCACTGCCTCCAGCCCCCGGGACACCGCCCTGGCTGCGGTCATCTGCAGCGCTCTGGCCACAGTGCTGCTGGCCCTCCTCATCCTCTGCGTCATCTACTGCAAGAGACAGTTCATGGAGAAGAAACCTAACTGTAAGTTTCTAGCTCTTTATATTTTATTTTTTTACCTTTTTATCTTTTTTTTCTCAGAGGTAGAACTCAGGTCATTCTACCTCTGAGCTAGACCCTCAGCCCTTTTTATTTTGAAACAGGGACTTGCTATGTTGCTGAGGCTGTCCTTGAACCTGCAATCCTCCTGTCTCAGCCTCCCAAGTACTAAGGTTACAGGTGTGCGCTACCATACCCACATTCTGAGCTTTCTTAACCAAGTAGTTTGTATTAGTGCACAAGAAAAAATACAGATAGTCCTCAACTTAACATGGTTCATCTTAATTTTTTTTTACCTCACAATGGTAATGGTTGTATAGGTATACCATGCATACTTATACAACCATTCTATTTTTTACTTTCAGTACAGTATTCAACAAATTACATAGGATATTCAACCCTATATTAGAAATAGGCTTTGTCTAGATGATTCTGCCCAACTTTAGGCAAAGGGAAGTGTTCTGAGCATGTTTAAAGTAGGCTAGGCCAAGCGATGGTGTTTAGTAGGTTAGGTGAGTTAAATGCACTATGACTTAGAGTATTTTCAAGTTACAATGGGCTTGTCAAATGGAAATTGGTTTTGACTTGGGCAGATATGGGCAAAGGTGATATTGACTTCTTTGTCACTTGAATTCATCAGCACAAGGTTTATACACCTGCATGTCTCATGGTAAGTCAAGCAGCATTTGTAATCAACAATTGTAATGAGAACTGTCGTATTCTTTAAAAATACAAAAACTAAAATGGCACCAGTCTGAGAAAGGAAATTGTGTTCACTGATATAATTCTTATTCCCTCCTTTAGGGTCTCTGAGGTCACAGGACATTCAGTACAACGGTTCTGAGTTGTCATGCTTTGACCGACCTGGGCTCAGCGAATACTCCCACAGAGCTTGTTGTCAGTGCCACCAGGACTCTGCCCGGGGCTACGGTAAGCTCAGCCAGAAGGTCCTGCAGCCGGAGGGAGAACTGTGCACATTGGTCATCAGCTTGCTTCTCCAGTCAGCTAATCCTGTCAAATTACTCTCCACAATGCTATTGTGCATGCATGTAATCTGATTTAGGGAGGCTGAGACAGAAGTATGGCTGGTTTGAGACCAGCCTCAGCAACTTAGTGAGACTCTTTCAAAACAAAAAATTGAAAAGGGCTAGGAGTGTAGCTCATTGGTAGAATGCCCCTGAGTTCAATCCCCAGTAGCTCCCCCCTCCCCCAAAGAAAAGGAAAATTATTCTTTGCTGTTCTCTGTTGGTTTGGGTGTTTAAAATCTCTTCAGTATTAAAAACAAGCACCTCATTAGAATGCTAGGATTTTTCAGCAACTCCTTAGGCAAGTTTGCCTTTCTTGTGTTTTGAGTCAGTTTCATTTAAAATCATGTTGTCCTTTTTTAGAGTAGAAGTTTTGTTATCTGGTTGTTTCAGATTGAACCTTTTCTCCTCCTCCTCCTCCTCCTCCTCCTCCTCCTCCTCCCTCCTCCTCCTCCTCCTCTTTCTCTTCTTCCTCCTCCTCCTCCTCTTCCTCCTCTTCCTCTTTTTCCCCTTCTTCTCCTCCTTCAGTGCAGTACTGGGGGTAAACCCAGGGCATCAAGCAAGCTAAGCAAGCACTCTAACACTGAGTTACACCTGAGCCCATGTGTGTGTGGGGGGGTGGGGGTACTGGGGATAGAACCTTGTACCCCAGCCCTATTTTATTTTTTCTTTGGAAACAAGGTTTTATCTTTTAAAAAAGAAGGAGGAAGGAAGTGTATGAGAGGGTTTTCTACAAATCATAATTGCCTCTGGGATTTTTGACAAAATTGAGTTTAGAAAAGTGCTTCAAATGGAAACTGCTTTCTGACTTGAGCAAGTGCAAGCAGAGGTGAACCTGACTTCTCTGCCCCTGTCCATCAGCCCAGGGCTCCCACACCCACGTGTCACAGCCCCCCCATGGCTGCCAAGTCCCACTCAATTTCTTCGAGCACCCGTGAGTCTATCTCCCAGGCCCCAGCTAGGTGACACGTCCAGCATTGCTCTCGAGAAGTCGCAGGCACATGTGTGGAATGAGAGGCTCCCGTGACTGGCCACTCCCCCCGCTGCTGTAGGAATGGGAATGGGCTGAGGGCTGGACACACTCTCCTGTGGTGTGTGTGGTCCTAGGCTTGCCTGTGCTGTGATAGCGACCGTGAGCAAACACACCGAGCACTGTCTTCTGGCCGACTGTCCACGGGCACTGTCACTAGTGCAAGTAGGGACAGTGCCTTGAGCGACGAGCTCTGATGTTAAATGAATAAAGGACAGCCTCGCGCACTCCGCCCATCTTAACTTGTCTGTAATACAGAGGGAGAAATCTACCAACGGTCCTGTTTCGAGGACCCCATGCCAACGCCCAGGGGCAATACAGCCTGTCACTCATGCGCTCCCTTCCTCCTAATGACAATGCCCTTTCATCTTTTCACATTTTGTTTTGACATAATTTCCAACTTATAGAAATGTTGACAGAGTAGGACAAAGAAGTTCCACATATCCTTCACCCAGACTCCCCAAATATTAATATTTTATCTCTTTTCCACATCTGCTTATCCTTTCTCTCTCATGTACATACACACACACACACACACACACACACACACACACACACACACTCACACACACACACACACCTACCTTTTCTTTCCATTTGCCATTTAAATATCAGTGGCGGATCTGCATGCATTTGCCCCTCAATACTTTAGGGTTTGTTTCCAAAGAACAAGCGAATTCTCTTACATAATAGCAGCACAAGTATTAAAATCAGGAAATTAGCATTAATGCAGTTTTTCTTCTTGTCTCAGTAATGTCCTTTATAGCAAAAGAAATTTGGTTATCAAATCTCTTTGGTCTCTCTCCCTCTCTTACTTTGTGTGTGTGTGTGGGGGGGGAGGTACTGGGGACTGAACCCAGAGGCATTCCACCTCTGAGCTATACCCCAGCCCTTTTATTTTCTATTTTGAAGCAAGGCCTTGATCAGTTGCTAAGGCTGACTTCGAACCTGCAATCCTCCTGTCTCAACCTCCTAAATACTGGGATTACAGGTGTATACCACCACACCTGGCTCTTATATTAGATACTGCTTCAGTGCACACATCTCTTTATTCCTAAACTCAGGTTTAGTAACATGTGTGTGTGCGCGCATATGTATGCACTGAGCTCTGGCTGTGGATAGCTCTCCGTTCTTGTCTGCACTTTCAGGTGCTTGACAGAGGAGCTACACTGTCTCTCCTGCTGCCAGCAGTACTCAGGTCTCCTTCACTTGCATCCCACAGGACGGTATCATTACCTTTCTTCATTTCCTATTGTGGTAAAATACACCTAACACAAAATTTACCACCCAGACCATTTTTAAAAGTACAGTTCAGCAGTTTGACAACTGCTGAGTATGCTCTCATTGCTAGGCAACCATCACCCCTGTCCTCTCTAGAATTCTCCATCCTCCCATGCGGAAACCATCCCCATTATACACGAGCTCCCCATCTCCCTCCCTGCAGCCCCTGGCAACCCTCACTCCTCATCTGTCTCCTCCCGGCACTTCATAGAAGTGATTCATCATTTATATTTTATTTTATCTTGGTACTGGGGGTTGAACCTAGGGGTATTCTACCTCCAAGCTGTACCTCCCAGTCCTTTTTAATTTTTGTTTTGAAATAGAGTCTCACTAAGTTGTTGAGAGTCTCGCTATGTTGCTGAGGTTGGCCTTGAACCTGCAATCTTCCTGTCTCAGCCTCCCAAGTACTGGTTATTTTATTAGTGCATTGCAATTATATCATATTTTTTTAAGATGAGGAAAAAGTGAACCTCATATCCCCTCTCCAAAAAGAGATTGCCAAAGGGATTAGGTAAATTTTGAGCGAACAATGTTAAATGGGTATGAAAGAGAAACTTCCTAGTGAAGAGTGCTGTGCCTCACACCTCTGCTGGCTTCTAGGGACTGTCCACTTGGTCCCATCCTTGTGCTGTGACGGGGCCTGCGGTGCTGACCGGGCGACACTGGGCTGTGGGGCGCATTCCTCGGCTACCCTTCAGGAGAGGTAACTGGGCATTTCCAACCAATAATCAATAATCTCGTATTCCTTAGTTCATTGTACATTGTAATTTACCAATGAAACTGTAGGGATATTGCTTTTTAAATATTGCTAAGGACATTCCAGATATTAGACATGGGTGATTCTTAGAGAATAGGTCTTAAGGTTGCTGATATCCAATGCAACATTCTGTATCCCTTTCCGCTGAGTTTATTTTCCTCTTACGTTCCTGACACCTCTGTCATCTAAGTCATGCTAACAAGTTGTGTTCTCATGACATACCAGTTTAGAATTTTACAATAGCCATCAAGGAAACCCAGCTAAGATGTAGGAAGCTGCACTTATCACACATTGTATTAAGAATGTCAACTGGAAGTTAGGCGTAAAAACTCAATTTTAAAGTAAACGGAATAATTTCACCTGCTGTATTGAGGCAAGTTCATAGATGTAGGAATCAGCAGAATTCCAACTCAGGTTTTGCTATTTTATCTAGAAGACTTAAGAGTTAGCTGAAATTCTGCTCTGTGGTAGTGTTTTTCTCATCACAAGATACTTAAAGGTCTTTGATCCTGTGCTCAGAAACACGGCTCCAGTGGGGGAAACCATGCCGACCTTCTTCGGGGCCTTTTCAAGGTCTCTGTGTGGTGAGTTTTCCGACGCTTGGCCTCTGATGCAAACCCCCCTGGGTGGCGACGACATCTCTTTCTGTGACTCTTCCCCTGAGCTCACCGGAGAAGATGTTAATTCTCTCAACCCAGAAAACCAAAGCTCGACATCTGTGGATTCGAGAAGTAGTCAGGACTTGGTTGGTAGAGCAGTTCCAGTTCAAGCATATTCTGGAAACTTCACAGAGACAACTGGTTTATCTGGATGCAAGGATGCAGAACCAGCCCTAACTCAGGATGCACAAGCTACCAAAAGCCTGAAGGCGGCAGTGCCAGGCATCTAGCCACGTCCACCGGCCTGCAGGTGAGGTGCTTCTGACCTGGCGGGACATGTGCTGACTCTGGGTAGACTAGAGGGAATGGATGGAGAACCTGGGCTGGGTGTGTCTGAGTGTTAGAGCATGAGCTTAGCATGCATGAGGGTTCCATCGCCAGCTGCAGAAAAAAAATGTTAGGAATCTGATGAGGTTTGCCATCTTTCATCATTTCTTATACATTGTAGGAGGATTTGTTTTTTTTTTCTTTGGAGGGTTTGGGTTTTTTTCTTGGTACTGGGAATTGAACCCAGGGACATTCTACCTCTGAGTTACACCCCCAGCCCTTTTTTATTTTTTATTTTGAAACAGGGTCTCTCTAAATTGTTGAGGGTGGCCTTGAATCTGAGGTTCCCCTGTCTCACCCTCCCAAGTACTGAGATTACAGGTGTACACCACTGAGCCCAACAGGAGAATATGTTTTAAAATAAATTTCATGAGTCTGATTTTTAATTAATAGAGCTATTCTATAAGACCCAAAAGGCAGCTGTATTCTTTTATTCTTTATAATTTATAAATTGGACTACTTAGCAAGTCTCCTTCCTTGATTGAGAGAAATGAATTAGTTACTAGCATCTTGCAAGCAATTCCCAGCATTTACTCATTCATTCATGTATGTATGTATGTATATATGTATGTATGTATTTACTTATTTATTTATATAGTTATTTATTGCACTAGAGATTGAACCCAGGGGCTCCCAGCTACACCTCAGCTGTATTTTATTTTTCATTTTGAAACAGGGTCTCGCTAAGGTGGCTAAGGGCCTTGCTAAGTTGCTGAGGTTGACCTCAAACTTGCAATCCTCCTCTCTCAGCCTCCCCACGTCCTGAAATTATAGGCATGCACCACACACCAGCCCAGCCTTCATTTTTTATGTGATATCCCCAAGCCAGTTGAGTGCATTTAATGCATTGTCAACTTCATTCGAGTTTAGGGCCCTTTAAAACCATGCCCCCCCTCCTCCCTCTCTCACTGTTGTTTTCTGGTGGCTCTGCTTTGACTTGGCTGAAATTGACGGGCGCTTGTGATCCAGTGCCAAGAGCCTCCAGGTAGAAGGGCATAAGTTCTAGGGTGGAGGCTAATGCAGAGAGATGGCCTTCCTGGCACCCCACAGTGAGGAGCAGGGAAGGATGAACAGAACAGGAGCAGAACCAGCCCTCTGCATTCTCCTTCTGGTGTGGATGTGACCTATGTGGATTTGACTTTCCTTAAATAGAAGTGAGAGCTGAGCCAGAGTTGGTAGCACACCTGTAATCTGGTCTTGGGAGGCTGAGACAGGAGGATCAAAGCAACTTAGAAAGACCCTGTTTCAAAATAAAAAATGAAAAAGAGCTGAGGGTGTAGCTCAGAGGTAGGATGCCCCTAGGTTCAATCCCTAGTACCACAAAAAAAAAAAGAATAAAAAAGAATGGACTTTGCCCCACAAAACTTAGGGGCTGACTAGCCCAGCAGCCTGGAGTAGTGAGGGGAGGGTGCAGGAAACAGGGTGGCCAATGGCCCTGTGCATTCCCTTCCCCCAGGCCTGCAGTATCCTCTGTGGTCAGGGAAGAGTCTGAGTGACAAGACTGCCTGCTCCCCAAGCTTTGCAGCATCTTTTAGCAAAGAAAATTGCCATCCACCTCAATTGTCCCCAAGTTCATGACTGAAACTAAGGTGTCTGGTCATATCAGAACCAGCTCCTTGTCCATTGGCTCTGCGTCTGTGACTGGAGGGGTGGGGCAGGGCATAGAATCACTAACATCACAGCTATGTGAGTGTGAAGTTGTAGACACAGATTGTAGCATATACGATTGGCATATATGATATCTCAATTCCTTTTAAAAGACAGTCCAGGTAATTGTCATGACCCACACAGAGACACTATCAACTCAGATTATTACAAAATTAAATGTTACTTTCATTGTGCCTAATATAATTTATTCAAGGCTTTTTATTAACTTTACAACATGTGTTGCCTTATAATTATTAGATAATGTAGGTAAATCTAAGTATGACATTCTGAATTCAGAAAAGAATTATTAAGATGTAAACCATTTCAGATGGGTGTAGTGATGCACACCTGTAATACCAGAGTTGGGAGGCTGAGACAGGAGGATCACAGGTTCAAGGACATTAGCAACTTAGTGAGACCCTGTTTCAAGATAAAAAATAAAATAGATCAGGGATGTATCTCAGATGTAGACCGCACTTTGGTTCAATCCCAGGGCCACCTCCCCACCAAAAAAAGATGTGAATCATTTCAATTTTCTCACTGTAATGAAAAGTAGAAAATAATATTTTAGTTCATTTTAGTGTGTATGTGTTCTGAGGATCAAACCCAGGGCCTTGTGCATGTAGGGCAAGAGCTCTGTCACTGAGCTACACTCCCAGTCCTGGCCCATTTCATGAAATAAGCTTTCTCAGATTCTGAAAAGTGCTTTCTCTTCAGTTGCATTTACCAAATCTAGGAAATGTAGTGAATTAACCTTAATCTTCACAAGAAAATAGAGGCAGCTACAGCTAAACCTTTCACAGCTTAGGCTTGTCTTTATTTCAGGGCTTACTCGGGTGTTTAACTCAACTACTTTCTTTTTTTTTTTCCCCAGACTTCGAAAATTATAAAAAAGAATTCACATTTCCTTCTAAACACCCTTATTCTCCAAAGTTGAGAATACATTTACTTTTCATGAATGATTTGATTTCAGCAGCTTGCTATTAGGAACCAAAGCCCAGGGCTTCTAGTTAAGTCTCTCCATTCCTTCAGGTTGTTTTTAGGTTCGGGGCCCCATAACATGAGCCCACTGAGAGCTCCCGAGGGCGCCATGTTTCTGTTGGGGATGCACACCTAGATTCAGCACAGGGCTTCTGCCTTTACATGGTGTGGGGCTGTGATTTCAAATGCATGATGAATTTGTTTCCCAAAACTGTATTCTCATGCTCTAATTTTATGGTGGGTGGTTTAAGACCACCCACAATCTGATAATGATAAGTTATGGTTCAGGATAAAGCAAATAGTGCCAGGTGTGGTGGCCCATGCCTATATTCCCAGTACTTGGGAAATTGGAGGATCGTAGGTTCAAGTCCAGCCTTGACAATTTAGCGAGACCCTGTTTCAAAATTAAAAAATAAAAAAGGGCTGGGGGTAGAGCTTGGAGGTAGAATATCCCTGGGTTCAACCCCCAGTACCAAAAACAAAACAAAACAAAAAAAGAAAATAGGAGCTGAGCATGATGGTGCACACTTGTAATCCCAGTACTTGGGAGGCTGAGACAGGAGGATCGCAGATTTGCAGCCAGCCTTAGCAACTTAATGAGGCCCTCCACAATTTAGTGAGATCCTGTTTCAAAATAAAAAATAAGATAGGGATGGGGGTGTAGCTCACAGGTATAATGTCTATGGGTTCAATCCCCAGTACCACACACACACACCCAAAAATCAAATAGGTATGAGAGCTGCCTTTAGTTTATATGATTCAATTTTAATCAAGTTTTCCTTATACACATCTCCCCAGAGGGGAACAGAGCTGAGGTATTTGGGAGACTGAAGCCAGCCTGTTTACTTACAGGAAAAGCTTTTCTTCGTGTTGTTTTTTAAAGCATCACTTGATTTTATTTATTTGTTTATTTACTTATTTTTTGGTGCTGGAGATTGAACCCAAGGTCATTCTATCCCTGAACTACACTTCCAGCCTAATTTTATTTTTTTATTTTGAAACAGGGTCTCACTAAGTTGCCTAAGCTGGCCTTGAACCTGTGATAGCCTCCCAAGTACTGGGACTACAGGTGTGCACCCCTGCACCTTTTAGACATCATTTTAAATGTCAGCATGAAGGAACAGAAAGCAGGCCAGAGAAGACATGAGAGGACCAGGGTCCTAGTCTCCAGGATCTACTCTTTTTTGTGTTGGCAAAATGCGCGTCATTTGATTCCTGTAGCAGATGAATATGGTCACTATTTTGTCAGTTTATCAGCATGTTTGATAAAATGATCTCCTGTTATTTAAAGGGACTCAGGAGCTTTGATTCCTAAGATCATCCATCTCTTTAGATGTAGGCTATTTCTTGCCATAAACGTATCTATGTCATTGATGCTAATTAGCAACGAATAGTTAATAGAGTTAATGTGTGAAGTTAAGAATCAGTTGGCCAAGGCGTCCTCCCTTCTTGACCAGGTGAATTCGGTGCCTTTTGTGATAAATCCCATCACGGCTTTGACTTGCAGAGAATGTTCACCCATGGAGAGTATTACAGGGAGAGCATTAGAAGAGAAATCTCATCCCCAGTAAACATTCTCCAATAGTTGAATGGAAGTTTTAAATTCAAAGACAAAGTTGAGTTGGGTGGGGTGGTGCACACCTGTAATCCTAGTACTTGGGAAGCTCAGACAGGAGGATGACAGGTCCCAGGCCAGCCTCAGCAACTTATGAGACCCTGTTTCAAAATAAAATATAAAATAAAAAAGCAAGGGGTGGGGAGGGCAGGCAGGGAGTGTAGCTCAGAATTAGAATGTCCCTGGTTTCAATCCCCAGTACCAAAAAAAAGAATAAGATGACAGATAAAGAATGACACTATTCATTGTTCATCTTTGCTCTTTGAAAGAAGGGCATAGAGTCCTAAAATCTTCACCTATCAGTGCTTTAAAGGAATACAGCACAGGAGAAACATACTTCAGATGTTTGAATGAGGTTGAAAATCAGCAAAAGAAAATCAGCCTCATGAAGGCTATGGGTTACACTATCATCTTTTAAGTAACTTTGGTAAATACTGAGTGACCATGACTTGCTATGGAAACTTCAGTTTTATTCTCAGAGCACACAGATACCTGGGTATTTGAACACCATTAAGTGAGCTTCTTATCTATGCATTGAGTGTGTGTATATACACATATATATATATATATATATATATATATATATATATATATATATATATATATATTGTGTGTGTGTGTGTGTGTGTGTGTGTTACTGGGGATTGAACCCAGGGCACTCTACCTCTGAGCTGCATTCCCAGCTTCCTTCTTCTCCTCCTTCTCCTCCTCTTCCTCCTCCTCCTCCTCCTCCTTATTATTATTATTTTTAAACAGGGTCTCACTAAATTAAAATGCACTGGCCTTAAACCTGTGATCCTCCTGTCTCAGCCTCCCAAGTACTGGGATTACTGATGCTAATTAGTAACAAATGGTAAATAAAGGGTTAATGTGGCATCATTGCACCTGGCTAACAATATTTTTTTGTAGTACTGGGGATGGAACCCAGGGGCATTCTACCTCTGAGCTACACTCCCAGTCCATTTTTTATTCTTTATTTTTAAACAAGATCTCACTAAGTAGCTGAGGCTGGCCATGAACCTGTGATCCTCCTGTTTCAGCCTCCCAAGTACTGGGATTACAAGTGTGCACCATCACGCCCGGCTTTGATAACTTTTTAATGTTAAAATTTAGCAG
>PVLC010004058.1:76699-89560 GCA_004027655.1 Graphiurus murinus
AATCCCAGCATTCGGGAGGCTGAGACCGGAGGATCCGGGTTCGCGGCCAGCCTCAGCTACCTAGTGAGGCACTCCGCAACTTAGTGAGACTCGGTTTCAAAATAAAGAATAAAAAATAGGGCTGGGGGTATAGCTCGGAGGTAGAATGCCCCTGAGTTCAATCCCCAGTACCGCAAAAAAAAAAAAAAAAAAAAATTTAGCAGCTTGAGCCAGCTATGGTGGTGCACACCTGTAATTCCAATACTTGGGAGTTGAGACAGGAGGATCACAGGTTTGAGGCCAGCAGTATCCTAGCAAGACTGTTTCAAAATAAAAAGTAAAAAGGGGCTAAGGATGTAGTTGGGTTCAATCCCTAGTACAAAAAAAAAAATTAGCACTTGAACTTGAATTGGTTTTCGTGCTTTCTTTCTGTTGCTGTTTTAGGAAGCGTAAGGGCCGTGCTTCTTCCTGCAGTAGAAGCACGTCTGGAACCTGAAGTCACCACTGTGTCGGGCTTAGGAACCAAGCAACCTGGACCTGCAAGCTTCTGGGAGAAGAACCTGAAACAAACTGAAGACACTTTCAGCCTTTCAGCCAGTTGCTTCTGAGCCAGACCAGCTGTAGGCAGAAACCTCCAGCAGCAAGAGGACTCAGGATTCTTCCCATCATCACTACACAAGAAGCTTCTGGCTACAGGACAGCTTCCGGGCCACAGCCCGCGAGATCACAGACACGGCGAGACGTGACGGGGTGGTCGCGCTTATTTTCCTGATGAATGTGGTCTTACAAGACCTGAGACCCAGAGGAGACATCTTCACTGACATTTTCTCCCCAGAAATGATCCCCTATGCCTGTTATCCTGCTAAAAGTCCATGTCCAATTTCCTGCCTTAGCTTCTATGTATCTGATGGGCTCTGCAGTCAGTGTTTCTGTTGGCAAAGACCACTCCTTCATCATCTGAAGCTGGTCAGCTTAGGTGGGTAGATTGACTTCATGCAGCCTACCTGAACCTTGAGTTTATTAGATGAAGTTAACAGACCTAACCAGGAATTAGAGAACAGCTCTTTCCCAGAAACTATACTTCTAACCTCAGCCTCTCCCATGACACCTGCTGGTGCTGGCAGGAGAGGGCACCTGGGGTGCAGAATAGGGTTGGGAAGGTGGCCCATCACCCTGGTATAAGAACCACTTAGCAGGTGTATCCCAGACACTTGGAACTCAGGTTAGCATATCCATGTTAAGCTAGTTGATGTGAAGCCATCCGTAACATCTGCTCCTGTGCCTGAGTTTAGACCAGGGCTCAGGATGTCTTTTATAGAAAGGAGACTTTTATAGAAAGGAGATGTTAATAAACACAGGGATCTTTTATTTGCATTGTATCTTACACTAAAGGCTTTCTGTAGTTCAGCATATCAGATTCTTCTACTACTGAAGAAATCTTCAGTGAGAATATTAGAACCAGAAGAAAAAGGACAATTTATAGATGATGTCTAGGAGAACAGTGCATAACTGGAGCAGTGTCGCTTGACCAGGATGCTGTGGTGGTCCCTCTGATCTTGTGAGAGCTCAGCGCCTCATCTCCCGCATTAGCCAGATGATATTGAATGTAACTCTTATGCTTCTGCTGAAGCACTCCGTCTTCCACCACATGCTAGAATTTATACACTAGAATCTTTTCTGGGGCTAAGAAAGAAGTGAACCCAATCAAATCATGAGATGGGATAGCTCATTTGCTCTTTAATCTTCATGTCCTAGAGAGGAGACTTAATTGAGCTGAGCTTAATTTTTTTTTTCTTTCTTGTTGGAAAGTCCACGATCAAATCTGGTCTTTGTCTAACTAACCCTATCACATTTACACTTAAAAAATAACTAGATCTTTGAACACCAGTGTGTTAGGGGACACTCATATGTGTTGGGGAATTGCACTGCCCAAATTAATATCTTTTACCTGAACATTAAAAATGAATCTGTCTTTCTAAGTTCATTTTTAGCTTATCACTTACTAACCCAAACATTTTTCCCCTTTCCACGACATTAGTAAAACATAATGAGCACTGTCTGTTGTGACCATTTCTCTGTTCATCATGTCAGGTTCTGACGTGCATGTTAGCTTTCCTGTGTCTGGGTCTCCTTGGGACTTCATTTCCTTTCAATTCAGGTAACTGAAACAGGAAATCAGTGTCTCATGGCACACACCATCTTGTGCCTACCTGGCACTCAGTCATAATTGATTGACTGTTTTTGTTTCCTGTTTTAGCAGGAACCAATGATTCTTAGATTTGGTAGTCACTAGTTCGTATTAGAACTGCCTTCAGGAAACCCATGACATTCTTGGGATCTGGCCTCAAGACACTATCAGAATGCAGGTCGCATTTCTTTGCATGTGTGGGCCAGCGTCTGCAACCTCATCATCTGCTCTGACAGAGGATGATCAAAGCCAGCAGGCTCGGACTCCTTTTTGTAACCCGAATAGATTCCATATGGAATGCCCGACTAACTTCAAGACAGATGCTCACTGAAGATGGAGACTTTGGCCCCAAACCCTGAAACCCTACTAATCACTGTTGATTAGTAGACAGATGCTTAGGCTTGAAAATTGATTTCACTTGATTCTGCATTTGGAAAATCCTGGGTTATTTTTATCAAGATGAAGATTTCTTACCACCACCTCCTCTAGGAACATACAATAGTGTTATCATTTACATTCTTTGTAAACACTTGAGGAAAACATCCAGTTTGCATTTCTCATTGTTGGAATGTCTTCTGACATTCTGAGCTTGCCAATTGAAGTGCTGAGGCCAGGAAACCGACGTGGAGAAACACCTGTGGCCCCAGGGTTACAGTCGCTGCTCTGAGACAAGAATTCAAGAACCACCAAGTCGTCATGGGTTTTCTAGTTTTGTGTATATGGGATATAGTTTTCAAGTGTAGATTTTTTTACTTTAGATAAAGTGTTCCTGTTGCTTTTAGTTAGGTTAAGCACTGTTGTCTGTGCTGGTAAAGAAAGGAGAAAAACAGGAAAGAATAAAAAGGTTGCTTTAAGACAGTTTAAATCAATATAGAGTTCATCATTACTGTTTTGCATTCTAGAATTTATAAATTTGTAAATTATCATTTTCCTATACAAATAGTTTTGTAATACTTTTTTATTTGTGAATAAAATTGATACTTGTTATTCTTTATGCATCTAGGAAAATGATTGATTTTTGTGGATGCAGGTATTTTTTTTCTTGCCAGAAATCCAAGTGGGGGTTATACACAGTCCCGCTCCTGTGGATAAAATCTCTCTGGTCCCCAAAACTTTAGGAGGGTGATTTGAAACCCTCACCAGTGACCTCAATATAGTTTTCAGGTATGCCAAGCTACTGAAGGATGCCCTAAATTACTTTGAGAAACTTTGGTATCAAAATTGTATCATAATCTCATGGGGGGGGGGTTCGTTTTATTTTTCCTTCACTTTAAGATACAAAGAGGAAAAGAACTGGAAAAAAAAAAGTTTCCTTCTCTTTGGAGGTCACTGGGTATCCACCTGCCAGAGTGGATTGGAAGAAGTAATGCACACAGCAACGGTGATCTGTGAAGTTTTCTTTATCCTTCTCTCTCGTCCTCAGTAAAGCTTTTAGGGCCGCTATTATTAGATTTTGAGAGAGAAGTTTATGCTTCCTGGAACTTTATTTTTTTAATTGTGAAGCAGCACATGCTGCCTCAGCTGGCGAGTCTCTGATGTGAGGTGACACTGGAGTCCACCTGGAAAGGACACTGGTTTCTTTCCCCACCCCCACCCCAGCGCTCAGTTCCCATGCACCTTCCCAGTGTCCATGGAGACAGGTTGAGCATTTGGTTAAACCATAAACCCATCAACTCACAGACAAATAGTACTTATGAGCTCCTCACAGAAGAACTGAAGGACTCTAGCAAAATCACAGCAGCATGTCCTCATCCCCGCCACCATGCTGAAGTCTCTGCAGTTCCCTAGTTGCTAACGTGAACTTGTCTGTCTGTCTGATTTCAATTTGAGAAGATACTGTCTGACTTTTTAAAACCCAACTTGGCATCCAGTAAGATATGAAAGTAAAACTTAAATTTATGAATCAGGTTTTTGGGGATTAAACTTAGGGGCATTCTATCTCCAAGCTACATTCTCAGCCCTTTTTTATTTTTTATTTTGAAACAGGGTCTCACTAAGTCCCTGAGCTTGTCCTTGAACCTGCGATCCTCTGGTCTCAGCCTCCCAAGTACTGGGATTATAGGCATGTGCCACCACATCCAGCTCTCAATCAATTATTTTGAAAGTATATAATGGTCTAAGAATTTCCCAAACCTTCTATTCTATCTTAACAAATTTCATTAAGACCTGGTGTGTGATTATATAGATATAATTATGTTCAATAAACAGTTCATGGTAATAGTTACATCACAGTTCAGCCTAAGAAAGACCATAAACCTTCTGTTTCAAAGATGGAGCCGGCCAGGGTGGGCCCTTTTCATTAATCACCAGTGCCATTTCAACCAGTGTGACTTATGACTGCTTTCAAAGTAATCAGGCCAGAAAACTTGAATCTTAAAAACTTCCAACAAAAACCCTTTCTTTAGCACCATGGGTGGTCTTCTGAAGTAGGTCTCAATTACGAGTAAATAAAGACAAGGGTTTCTTTCTTTTTTTCCTTGATTTTTTTTTAATTTTTATTTTTACTTTATTTAGCGGTACTGGGGATTGAACCCAGGGACATTATACCTCTTAGCTACACCCTAGCCCCATTTTTATTCTTTATTTTGAAACAGGGTCTCACTAAGTTGTGAAGGGCCTCACCAAGTAGCTGAGGCTGGCCTCGAACCCAGATCCTCCAGTCTCAGCCTTGCAAGTACTGGGATTACAAGTGTGCACTGCCACACTCAGCTTTTCCTTGATTTTTGATGACACTAGCTTTTCCTGTTTGAGATAGAAAGCTGTGCCCTTTTGGGTGTTGTTTAGGGTGGAACTGAATAAGCAGAACTGCAGAGGGACAGAGGTATTAGCCTTATAGGAATCACTTCACTAGCAATCTCTCTCTTTTTTTTTTTTTTTTTTTTTTTTTTTTGGTACTAGGGATTGAACCCAGGGGCATTCTGCCTCCAAACTAGACCCCTAGCCCTTTTTATTTTTTATTTTGAACAGCATCTTGCTAAGTTGCTGAGGCTGGCCTCAAACCTGCAATCCTCCAGTCTCCTAAATACTGGGATTACAGGCAAGTGCCCCAAACCCAGCTCTACTGGCAATCTTCCTTTTCATACTTTCATTGCAGTGTAATTATACATCACAGTGAGAGTCAAAGTGATAAAAAACAGATATGCAAACACCACTGCGTAAACCTGCCCTCCCCATTGCTACCCCTTTCTCCCTCCCCATACAGGTTAGGGAAACCTTGGATAGATGTAGCCTTACTTGAACTGTTCCTTCTTCAATCCTTGTTTCCCCCTCTTCACTCTCTCCTCCAATCCCCTTCCACTATTCTACTGGTCTGTCTCCTCACTTTTCTCTAGCTTCACATATGAGAAACCATGCAACTTGACATTCTGAGACCAGCTGTTCTCACTTGGCATACTATACCTCCATCCATTTTCCTACAAATGACATAATTCTCTTCTTTATGGCAGAGTAAAATTCCACTGTGTGTTTAGACCACATTTTTGTTATCCATTCATTTATTGGTGAACACCTGGGTTGGCTCAATAATTTGGCTGTGAATTGTGCTGTTGTAAACATAGGTATGCGTGCATCAGTATAGTATTCTATATTCAATACCTTTGCAATGATACCGAGGACTGGTATGGCTGGGTCGTATGATGGTTCCATTCCTAGTCTTCTAAAGAACCTCCACACTGACCTCCGTAGTGGTTGTACTAATTTACAGTTCCACCAACAATGTATAAGAGTTCCTATTTCCCAGCATGTTTGTATTCTTGATGATTCTACTGGAAATCTTTTTTTTTTTTTTTGTGGTACCAGGAATGGAACCCAGGGGC
This sequence comes from Graphiurus murinus, assembly GCA_004027655.1. Classification (NCBI taxonomy): domain Eukaryota; kingdom Metazoa; phylum Chordata; class Mammalia; order Rodentia; family Gliridae; genus Graphiurus; species Graphiurus murinus. Next base: position 82,682 of record PVLC010004058.1, read on the forward strand.
ATTCTACCTCCAAGCTACACCCCCCAGCCCTATTTTTTATTCTTTATTTTGAAACAGGGTCTCACTAAGTTGTGGAGGGCCTCACTAAGTAGCTGAGGCTGACCACAAACCTGTGATCCTCCTGTCTCAGCCTCTCAAGTACTGGGATTACACGTGTGTGCCACCACACCCAGCTTTACTGGCAATCTCTTAATAAGAGGTTGGGAGAGGCAGGCTGCACTGCATCAGGCACCCCCACATATCAGATCCCAATGTTACCTTTGAAGTTCTGAATACAGGTCTGTTCCTCGTAGAAGACACACACTAATGAGAGGCCACTTGTATGTCTTGTCCTTAATTCAGTCATTCAGCAGGTGTTTTATAGTATAGAATATTTACTCAGTTCCAAATGCAATGCCAATGTTGAACAGATACTACAAAACAGGAGAGCAACATGCCTTCTAACTCCTTATTAAATAGATCTTTGTTTTTTGAGTGTTTGATTGGTTGCTTGGTTGCTTGGTTGGTTTTTGTTTGTTTGTTGGTACTGAGGATTGAACCTAGAAGCATTCTACCTCTGAGCTACACCCCAGCCCTTTTTATTTTTTATCACTAAGTTGCTGAGGGTCTCACTATATTGCTGAATCTGGCCTCAAACTAGCAATCCTCCTGTCTCTCCCTCCCAAGTACTGAGACTACAGGCATCTATCTTCAAAGATCCAAGTCTCATATCTTGGAGGTAGGCCAGCGACCTGTCAGTCTGAAACGCCTGGCCTTCTTCTTAGGAGCACGTTCCTTTTTGTGAGCTCTCAACCCTCCACTTTTCCTTACTTTTTTCTCTCACCAAAGATGAAAAGGAAGTCTGGGTCAAGCTGGTTCTGATATGACATCCAGATATAAGTTCAGGGAGAATAAGGGAAAGAAAGTGGTGGTTCTGTTCTGCAAGGGATGACCCAAACTATTCCTGAGCCTTTGAGCCAGGCACGGTGGTGCACACCTGTAATCTCAGTACTTGGAAGACTGAGACAGGAGGATCACAGGTTAGAGACCACCTCAGTAACTTAGCGAGACCCTGTTGCAAATAAAAATAAGTGGGCTGGAGGTGTAGCTCAGAGGTAGTATGCCCCTGGGTTCAATCCCAACCCCCCCCAAAAAAAGATGAGCCTTTGCATTAAAACATTCTATTATCGTTGGTTATTAGACATGCAAGACAGCCTGTGTGTGTGATTTCAGGCTAAGAGCTGCAGTCCTTGTAATAGGTCCATCTCCTCAGTAGTGTGGGGATTTCTCTCTCTTTTGTGGTAAAGAGAGCAAATCCCAGACAGAGCCTGAAGTCTCACCCGTGACTCAGAGGCAGAATCCAAGAAGAACCTGTCTCCTGCCGTTCCCAAACATCATTCCCGGAGTCCAGTAGAAACTTGTTCTCCAAGACCAAGAGCAAAGTCCCTGCAAGCATGACTTCCCCAAAGCAGCCCCGCCCACTTAATCTTATAAATCATTTCAAGGGAATCATCTGTTTTCCTTCTAAACACAAGTTGCGTGTCTCTCTCCAGCTCTGGCCCTCCAGGACCTTTCCCTTCTTGGTCTAAAAGCCCCCCAGGCCATTTCCTAAGCAAACCAGTTCAGCTGTCCATTTCCACACAAATCCTCAGTGTGGACCTGGAACCTGAATGTTAGAAAAATTGTACAGCACAGAAAAACAAGCTCATGACATAGAAAGCATCCCTCACGGGGCATGAGGCATGAGGCATGAGGCACCTTGCTTGACCTGCCTCATAACTGATAGCATGATGGGTGTAATGATTTGTTTTTCATCAAACTTAAATCTAAACCAATGAACAGACATCTAGAACACCACCAAGGATGTCCCAGCTTAGAAGACAGCTCCAAGAGGTACATTTTGACGAAGTTTTTTGTTTTTTGGTACTGGGGATTGAATCCAGGGGCATTCAACCTTCGAGCTACACCTCAGCCCTATTTTATTTTTTATTTTTATTTTTATGTGTGTGTGTGTGTGTGTGTGTGTGTGTGTGTGTGTGTGTGTGTGTGTGTGTGTTAGTTACTGGGGAATTGAACCCAGAGGCAGTCTACCTCTGAGCTATACCCCTAGCCCTTTTTTATTTTTTATTCTGAAACAGGGTCTCCCTAAGTTGCTGAGAAGCTCGCCAAGTTGCCAGAGCTGGCCTTCAACCTATAGTCCTCCTGTCTCAGCCTCCCAAGTACTAGGGCTCCAGGAGTGCACCACCATATCTTTTAAGATAACTGCCTCAGAAAGCTCAAGTCCTGCAGGAGCTGGGGGGTGCCAAGAAAGCGTTCTTAAATTAAACCTCAACCCTTGTGGAGGGGCAGAAGCACGGTCACTTCCAGAAGGACATTCAAAGGTGACCACATGAAGGCAGCAGCTGACAGCAGGCCCAATTCAGGGCTTGGCCAGGAGCAGAGCTCAGCTGGGATTGGGGAGAGGGATGAGGGAGCTGCCCCCGATCCCATGCAGTCCCAGGTCAAGTCAGCAGAGCAGGCATTGACTGGGCACCGAGGGGACCAGAGGCTGACATACAGTCTACCCAGACCTGACACACACATGGTCTTTGGGACTCCTTAAGATCCCATCTGAGCTGGACTCGATGGCACACAACTGTAAACCCAGTTCTTGGGAGGCTGAAAGAGGAGGATCACAGCTTTGAGGCCACCCTCAGCAACTTAGTGAGACCGTTTCCAAATAAAAAATAAAATAGGGCTAGAGGTATAGCTCAAAGGAAGAATGCCCCTGGGTTCAATCCCCAGTACCAAAAAGAAAAAGAAAAAAAGATCCTGTCTGACTCATGCAAGGCCAGCCTTAAAATGGGCAAGTCACCAAGGAGCTCCAAAAGGAACAGAGAAACCTCAGGAGGCCGAGTGTCCCGCACGCCCTGTTCCCCCATCAATTCCCAGGCCTCTGGCTCATCCCTCGGGACAAAACCAGTTATCTTTCTGCTGTGCTCTTAGCCAGCCCGCTTCCAGCCATCTGTCCGTGTTTTTGTCTGCTTAGAGGTGTGGGGAAGGGGATCTGGCCCCATGCTGTCCACTGAGGGATGGGTGGGGATGGAGTAGGTGGTGGGAAATCAGGACATACTTTGTCCCTGAGTCCAGAGTGAGTTTCCAGACTGGAATAAGTGGCCCGGGTATTACTTCGGGGACCCTTTCTAGGACCCCTGGAGGTGAAAGGTCACCAGTACTGTCTGCAGGGCCTTCCCCCATCATCTCCCAGAAGGCGATAGAGGTCAAGAGGTGGGAGGCCGTGGGAGGGGTCAGGAAGGCTTCCTGGGCAATTTCCAGTACTTGACAGGAAGGGGCCTGCATATCTCAGGAAGGAGACCCCAGTCTTCAGGGGCTGCAGGTGCTGGATGGGCAGGGTCAGAAGAGGCTGGGAAGCAGGTGTTGGCAGGTGAGATAGCGCATCCTAGGACAAAGTGTTTCTACGACCTACACATTCTGTGTGGAGCTGGGATTAGACCAGTCTCTGTTGGGAAGCTGTCTATGCTCTCTCAGGGAATGGCACTTCGGGAAATGCTTTGAGGGCCTGGAATGGCGGTGGTAGCTGACTTACCTCCCGCTGAGGTGCTTCTGTGCAAACTTGCTGCAGAAATATGTTCCTGCAGGGACAGAGGAGCCTCTGAGGGACAAAGCAAGGGGAAGATGGACCAGACGGGACCATCAATGCAAGATGAATGCAAAACCCTTTGTCCTTGTGTTCCAGAAAAATATCTCAAGAGGAGACCAGGTGCCATGAAGGAATCAGGGGCGCTTAGCAGGAATGTGGCTGAGGAATAGACAGCTGGCAGTGTGCAGCATGGCAGCCTCACTAGGGTCAGGAGACATGGCTTGAGGTGAGGCAAGGCCAGGGTCAGAGGGCCCCAGGGCACGAGACACCCACACCTGTGGCTGGGAGCTTCCCCCCAGGACTCTGCCGACAAGAGCAGCCCACCCGGCTCCTGGAAAGACCCTCTGCTCATAGGTAGGCAAGGCTGTGTGTCTGCCTGTGTGGTCTGGTGTGTGTGTGTGTGTGTGTGTGTGTGTGTGTGTGTGTGTATTTATTCAGGGACATTCTACCTCTGAGCTACACTCCCAGCCCTTTTTATTTTTTGTTTTGAAACAGGGTCTTGCTAAGTTGGTGAGAGTCTTTCTATGTTGCTGAGGCTAGCCTCAAGCCTGCAATCCTCCTGGCTCAGCCTTCCAAGTACTAAGATTGCAGGTGTACATCTAGAGAAGGTTTCTGATACCACTGGGAAGCTTGCTTCCTGCTCTTTCTTTAGCAGGCCCGAGGCAAGAATTCCTCATCCCACCACCTGTGGAGCCTGTGGAGACCCAGAGTCCTGTCACGGCAGAGGGGGCAGGACTGTGGAGCACCCAGCTTGTAGACAGCAGCGACGACCAGTGCCTCCCTTGGAGAGGGCTAGAGTTGCCCACGGTGTCCCTCTCAGCACTGGCCACTGCAGACGCCCGGCAGAGAGCAGGGTACAGCCGCCTGGGTTCAGCAAGGCTGGGAGCCCTCTGCCCTGTGCAAGCCAATTACCTTCAGCACTGAGCTCTTTCTTTTCAGTGGATCAGCTGGTGATTCGTCTGATACCAGTCCTCTTGGCCTGAGCCTTTCTTCCTTGTTATGGCTTCTGTGAGGACCTCTGGCTCCTGCTCCTGTGAAGTCCCTCCCACCTCCTCTGCCTCTGCTGCCCTGAAGTTTAGGTCACTACCTGGGACACATTCCATCTTGGACACTGCTGCACAGACTGATCCAAATAAAAGGGTCCTCAGAGGAGGCCAGTGTGGGCCATTGGGTCAGGTTCTGTAATCCCAGTACTCAAAGGCTGAGACAAGAAGAGTGCAGGTTCAGTGCAGGCCTGAGTGCTGACTGACCCACCTAGGCCTTTCCAAGGTCATGCAGGTTTTGGGTTTATTTATTTATTTACTTATTTATTTTGGTACTGGGGATGGAACCCAGGGGTATTCTAACTCTGGGCTACACCCCCAGCCCTATTTTATTTTGAATTTTGAAACAGGGTCTCACTAAGTTGTGGAGGGCCTCACAAGGTTACTGAGACTGCCCTCAAACCTGTGATCCTCCTGTCTTAGCCTCCCCAGGACTGGGAGTCCAGGCGTGGCTTGTGCGGTTACTTTGACCATGTGCTGGAGCCGCTGGCTGGGGTACTCGGCCTACACAGTTGCTCAGGCCCCTGTACGCAGAGGGCCTGGAGCTTGGGTTCATGTGCAGCTTGTGGTCACCCCCCTGAAATGCCTAATACCTTTTTAAACAAGAGATCCCATAAATGGTGTAATAGGCCCTGCTTGCCTGGGATCCTGGGCCTGCCCTGTGGGGTAGACACAGGGGCCTAACCGGTCAATAGACAACAGTATTTTCCCCTGAGAGGCAAGACTTAAGGGATGCCCAGGCCAGGGGAGACAAGGCAGGGGTGAAGGGGCGTGCCTCCCTGTGCTAGCGTCTGACCTGCTCATGGGAACCTGCCTGGAGCTCCAGGCTGAAGCCTCACTCCCTGTCACCCTCCCTCCCTGCGTCGACCTGGCCTGCAGCTAGGGGCACCGTTCTAGAGGGACGTTGGACAACCTGGCCACAGGAGCTCAGTCCCATGCTCTTGCCCAGAGAACAGAAATGCCCCCACTCTCTCTGGTTTTACTGAATCTAGACTTCTCAAAGTTGGGTGCAGTGGTGCACACCTATAACCTCAGTACTTGAAAGGCTGAGACTGGAGGATCATAGGTTGGAGGCCAGCCTCAGTACCTTAGCAAGACCCTGTTTCAAAATAAAAAATAAAATAGGGCTGGTGGTGTAGCTCAGAGGTAGAACACCCCTTAGTTCAATCTCCAGTACCAAAAATAAATAAATAAATAAAAATTAAAAGGGGGAAGATGGCGACGGAGTGAGACACGTCTCAAGAGCCACTGTGAGCTCGATTCAAATCAGTCGTGGATCCAGTTTTTTGAAAGAAGAAAAAAAGCAACAAAAAGGTGAAAAACGCTGCGAAAACTGGAATACAGCTGAGCAGAACCCGGAAGGCCGACCAGGGAGAGCAAAGAAGCCCGTCTCCGCGGCCCCGGCGCCACGCCGCCAGGCAGAAGCCGCCATTGAACCGGCCCCCGGCGTGGAGTCTACTAAGAAAGAAATATACAACAACCCTCGGCACCCCACCGGCCAGAGCTGAAGTGAGCGACTCCTGAACTCCTCCTCCTAGCCAGGCGGCATTTCGAGGCACCTTCGACAGAGACCAGAACGCATGGTACGACCAGCTTGAGCCCGCGCAGGACCACCCCAGCTCACCTCTCCTCACGGAGCCGGAGCAGAGATAACTGCACCCCAGGGCTTGGGTCAGGACTGCCGCAGGAACAGCTTCTCGACGGAAGGGGGGAGAAGCAAATCGGCCCAAGGGTGAGTGGGGAAACGGCCAGCTGGCTGGAGTCTGAGGAGCAGACCAGGGAGAACCGGGGAGTCGGCGCGTGCGCAGCAGTAGCAGCCGCCATCTTGTCGGCCGACCACAGCAGCAGAAATCTGCCCAAAAGACCTGCAGAGGCCAAACCAGGTCTGTTCTTACAAACTTGCAGGGATTTTTATTTTGCTACTTGCTGACATTGCTTGTTTTCTGGGGTTTTTTGCTTTGTTTTGTTCCGTTTTTACTCTGTTTTCACTTTGCATTGCTACAATTTATGTATGTTTGTTCGGAGGATTGGTAGCCTTTCAGCTTTTGCTAGATCCTAGAAGTCAACACCTGAAACCCACCAAAGACACCAATAGAGCAGGCAGAAGAATTTCCAGAGTAATTGCAACTCAGTACAAGATACCATTCACAGAGAGAAAATAAAAATAAGAAACCTACAAATTCAGGGAAAGCGTGCAAGAGCAGCAAAGTTATAAAT
>PVLC010004059.1:0-10843 GCA_004027655.1 Graphiurus murinus
ATGTTCTCCCTAATATGTGGATGCTAGGGAGAAGACGGGGCATAGGAGGGTCTCCAGATGAAAAGGAGTGATCCTCGATAAGCAACGAAGTCGATTTAATTGTAGTGGACGCAAGGGGCAGAGGGACGCCCTAAAGCACATGATGTACTTACACAATCATATCAAGGTCACTCACTGAAGTGAACCTGAGGGGGAGGGAGGGGGAGGGGATTGGGGTGGGAATTGGGGAAGGGGTCAAATGAGAATTGTGTGCAAATATGTTGTTAACTCGTACTTAACAAAGATGTATGCTATATTGCACGAATTACTACAATAAAAAATTTTTAAAAAAATGAAAATAGACATTTTCATTAGATAAAGTTGAGAAAGAAAGAACAGTGGAAGACATTGTGAGGAGAAGAGAAATAATGAAGAGTATAATCAAACATTTGCTAATTTTTAGATATATTCTTGGAGATAATTAGCATCAAGCATCTGGACAGAGCACATCTTAAGTACAGACAGAACACTGAAACTTGGTCTTCACTCTACCCTATAATTAGATCTTGTATGATAACTATTGTCAACTGCTTGGAAAAAATAAGCTCCATCCAAGAAAAAAAGTGTTTAGCCTTTCCAATCCAGTAGCCCCCTAAATTCATATATATATATATAAATAAAATGAACAAGACAGTGGTCCCTAAGTAAGTAAGTAATGGTGTGTGTGTGTGTGTGTGTGTGTGCGCGCGCGCACGCGCGCACATAATTTATTTACTTTTGGCTGTGATGTTCTACTTTTTGAAGATTATTTCATTCTTAAATCTTTTTGCAGCATAATTGAGTTAACACATTTAAAGTTAAGGAAGGCCTTTAAAATTGAATGCTTCCAAGCATTAATTTACCTCCCTGGCATTCAGCTTTTTTCTGTGCTTTTGGCCCCTGGGGGAATTTTCTTGATTTCTTAAGAGCTGATATGTGCATTTAAAATGGTGTTTGTTGTATACTATATAGAATTTGTTGGTGTTTTGAAGAAGTAAATTATTCAAATTAGAAATCTTGGTCTTATTTCTAATTCTGACAATATTTTCCCCTTTTCTTGTATCCTATGAATTCTCCTAGCCCATGCCTAGATTTTAACATGTAGACATTCCAGTCAGAAGAAAAGCCAATGAGAAATTTTGGAAGGGCACTAGCTGAGCTTCCAGACTGAGATTGTCTGCATAGACTGCATTCTGTGGAAAGATCAGTTTCCCTGCGCTACTTTTCACAGCTGTGTGAGACATCTGTGAATGTGTGGGATGCACAGCTCCATTTCTATTTGTACCACTTGGGGTCTTCTTGTCCTGTGTTGTCCCTGTACTCCGACTCCAATCTTAGTAGTTTGTCAGACTCCTCCTCAGGAACTAGTAATGCTCCACCTCTGTTGGTGGCAGCAGAGTGCAGATGGGCTAAATCTCCTTTTCAGAAAGTAGCATTTTACTCATGGAGTCTGAATAGGAACTCTATGTTCCTTTTGAACAATGCAATGATACTTCTAACACTGTATCCAAAACTGTGGGACAGTAACTGCTATAAGTTAAGCCACTCAGTTTGTGGTACTCTATTATAAGAGCCCTCTCAGACTGATACAGGTGATGATAATAAAAACAATGTGACACTTTTAAAATTCAATTTATCACTCATGATATTTGTAAAAATGTAGTTCTTACAAATATTTTTTATATTTATTAGTATAACAAATTTTATCAATCACTGTAAGAGTTTGAATAGTTTTATCTCTTTGTCCAATTTAATTTAAAATTTACAAACATTATAAATTACATTTTTATAGATACTATATTTTATTTCCTTTTAAATTATTTCACTCTTCCAAATTAAGCAAAAGTCTCCCTGACTAGCTAAATAGCTTTGAATAGATTAAAATTATCTTGAATCCTTAGTAACCAGTATTAGATTTCAACTTAAAATTACAAACCTAAGTCAAGTACTGAGTTAGACATTTTAATTTATTCTTATGGGTTAAATTCTTTGAACTCTCTCAAACACATAAAATACTAAAAGAGCACAAACTCCTTAACCCAAATATCTAACAAAATATGGGGTGAATTCTCTTAAACATTCCTATACTCGATTCTAAAGCTTTCTTGAGGTTAAAAGATACAAGGGAACAAAAACAATATCATTCTACACAGTTCTGAGGTTATCTTCTCAATATGCTTAGGTCATTTAGGAAAAGAGGAAAGTATGGCTGAAACACGACTGACCTCAGATCTGTACACAAATGTGAGCTCTACACCTTATTCATGGCCTGTCTTGGGTACTTAAAAGAGATGGTCTTCTGTTCCATATGCTTATAATTTGAGACAAACCCCTATTTACATTTCAAGTCAGAGTAGATTCTGTATCCTGATCCTTGTCACTATACTGATTGATGTTTTTGACCCTTAGAATTTAACTATGTGCCTTTCAGGGTTTCAAGTGCTAAGGATATACTAACTCATTTAATCAGTGAATTCTTACTCTAGCGCACAGTGGGGGCTCAACATCTTATCAGCATTAACGGATGAGGAATATCAATATTGCATGACAAAAATATCATGTAGCTAGATGGGAGAAGTAGAAGATGTGGCATTTAGGCTTTAATCATATCTAAGATCAACATGTTAGTTAATTTCTTTAAATATAACCAATCCTAGTAAAGGATAAAGGACAACAGATCACAGTGGGGGAATAACATGCTATTCAGAGGACAGCGGTGCTGAGGCTGAATAGCTCAAGGACACTCGCTCCCACAGCAGGGCTGCATTTTGTTTTCTTGTCACCTAATTCTTGAAGGTCAAATTCTGTGGCTGGAGGCTCAGAACCTACATAAGACTGAGACACAGTGGGCCTAGAGAGAAAGAGAACATCTGTAATGAGGAGGTAGCTAATGGGCCATAACTGGCACCCCTCCTGAAGGGTAAAGGCACTGTCACCTTTAACTGCTTCCCTGAAACATGAGAGTGTGCTATTTATTGATTAGAATGTTTATTCTGGATAAATTTAATAAGTTCATGATAGAAATATTTATGGTAAATATTCTAACTATAAATATAATTGATTTCATGTATCTCTCATAAATTCCTCCTCAACTTAAAAGCTGGTGAACTGAACATAATATGGTACAGTGTACTTTTCTTTTTGTGTGTGTGTGTGTGTGGTATTGGGGATGAACCCAGGGGCATTCTACCTCCAAGCTACACCCCCAGCCCTATTTTTTAATACTTTATTTGAAACAGAGTCTCACTAAGTTGCAGAGGGCCTCACTAAGTAGCTGAGGCTAGTTGCAAACCCGGAATCTCCAGTTTCAGCCTCCCAAGTACTGGAATTACAAGTGTGAGCCATCACGCCTGGCTTGCAGTGCGGTTTTCTAAGCTCATAAATTCAAGAATATTTTACATATATTCCTTAACTTTTACAAAAACCCTATGAATTACCAAATAAGGAAATTATAGAAGTTATAAGAAAACTAGTTAGTGAGAAGCAAAGCTATGACTCAAACTCAGAGGTGTTTGAAGCCTAAGCTAGTGCTCTCAAGTGCTCCCTTATTTTTCCTTTTAAATTATTTAAATAGGCTTTTGGATGCCTGCATTTGTTCTAGGAATAGGACTTCTTCTCAACTACTATATTCTGAAATTATGGATTTAAAGGAAAAGAGCAGGAGAATTTTGTAAAGCTTATTCCTTCTCTTTCATAGCAAGCGATACAAATTTGGAGAATTTATGGTGAAAAAGAACTAATAGCATAGACAACAAATTAAAAGGAAAAGATATGTTCTTATAGTAGTTCCTTTGGATGGGGGGAGTTCATTTTCTGTGGAAAAGAAGAAAGGGAGTTATTCCAAGTTTGGTATTTCAAGCCATCTATCTTGAAAAATAGCGATGGCTGTAATCATCACCTCATAATGGCTATAAATCTTGGTGCAAATCCTCCCATTGTTGCAATGATTTAATACATACAGAATCCCAGCAACTTATATTTTATTAAGATAACAGTTTATTGCTAGAAGTTTTTATTTAAACTATATTTACTTCACCCCCCTCCTCGTATTAACTGTTGACATTATTCCTGTCAATATATTCAGTTATGGAATTAGCATGTATTGCTGAGGTTTGTAGCTCTTCTTTTGCTTGAGGTCAGAGAAATTTTTCTGGATAACCTATTTTTATCATTTTCATTTGAAAGTATTTGTCTTCATTTTTAAAGCAGTACACTTTCTTTTTCTGTCAGAAAATCCACAAATTATAAACATATCTCAAAATTTTTTGAACATAATAAATACATAGCTGTTTGAACTAAAATTAAAACTTTAGTCTATAACATTTTTTCAAAATAGTAATTTACACGTTTGTTATTTTTAGCTTCTTTAATTTAAACATGGTCACAGCCAGTATTCAGCATATTTAAAAGCTACCCAGACTCAATATTCCCCTCCTGGACAGCCTTTCAATTTGCTCCAATCCTACCTTGAAGCAGGATCAGCATTTTGGTGCATCCTAACTCCATGCATTATTAGATTTCTCACTGAAGACTTCATGGGAATGCAGACACCTAATAAAGTCTCTCCAGTCAATATCTATTTCCCCTAAAGAATCCATCAGACATTTTACATCCCCTTTATCAGATATAACACCCAAATAACATATTTACTTTTCGCAGTAGACAATTTAAAACTACGGTTATAATTTTGGTTTTTAAGTTATTTAGCTAGAAGTGACTTACGATAAAATTACATTTGACTCTGAGTACACTGTATTAATCATGGTAACTCATAGAATTTTGCAAAGTGAAAAACTGGAACCTAAAATTGCTCTCATATATCATGACTTTTTTTATGAATTCAAATTTTAACAATTAATGAAGTTGACATAAGGTTATGCATCTGTAGACATTTAATTAAAATTTGATTAAATATTTATTAATTTCCATTTTGCAGTTTTCTTTTTGTGTTTTGGAGCCAGTGCTTTTCTCAGGCCTGGCATATTTTCTGAGAACCTTGCAGATCTGCAAATCCTTGGCATTATGACTTTGAGTGCTGGTGGATGAAATAACAACACCACTAGGAAGAATGCCTCAATAGTCTCATAATTTTAGCCCTAGCTGTCAACTAGGATCACAAACTCAGAAAAACTAAAACATGGCACTTAGAAGTCTCTAGTCTCTTTGAAAGCTGTGTGTGTGTGTCTCTCTGTGTGTGTGTGTGTGTGTGTGTGTGTGTGTGTGTGTGTGTGTAACTTGTAGTTCTTATGTATGCCTCAAAATCTTATGGAAATACAAATCTGATAAAAACAAATCATTCATTTGAGAGGATTCTACCTTTAAGAAAAATGGTTTTCTTTATATTAAATACCTCCTACCCAACCAGCAAATATTTGCTTCCTTGAGCAAATCTCTACAAGTTGCTTTCCCTTATGATTTGGGTCAGACATTGCAGGAAAGACCTCCTCTGGCCCAGGAGGACAGTTACTAGTAGTTGACTATCACACCATGTGCTTTTCATATTTAAAAGATAAAAGATGATGATCCTCCCTCTGTCCTCTGCTCGTACCCTATACAAATCCAAAGTTTGTGACTATGCTAATTCACTGGCCTCTTACCTGATCTCCTGCTTGGTCTTGAAGCTCCTTCAGTCACTTTTCAACACAACAGGCAGAACCATACTATCTAAGCTGGAGACATTCTCAGTCATCTGCTCTTATCACTTTTATCACATCCCACACAAAAGCCAAAGCCATCAAGGCCATAGGTCTCCTAGGATCTAAGCCCCTTTGCTTCCTAACCGTCTCCCACTGTCTTCCCTCTAGTCCCCTCCACTCCAGATGCACTTGCCCTCATATTCCCGGAGCAAACAGTTCCTGTTCTGGGCCTTTCACTGCTCCTTCCTCTGCTTGGTGCCTTTTCCTCCCCATTGTTGACACAGTCCTGTCTTCAATTTGCCTTTGGCCCCTTCTAAGGTTGTTTTGCTCTTTGTCACTTATCACATTAGAACCTCTTACACAAATGACTTGCTGATTTCATTTTATTGCCTGTCTCCCCCCACTAGAATAAAAATACCATGAAGGCAAGATTTTTGTTTTATTTTGTCTGCCTCATATGGTGCTGGACCCTTAGTGCCTAAAACAATGCTTGGCTTATTTCTCCAGATGAATATATATTTGTTCAATGGCTGGACACATAATCATATGCTACTACCTGAAGGTGTCAATGAGATGATTCAAATGATATTTGCTAGTTGTACTCAGGCCTCCAGCAACTCAAGACCCAAAGGCTCCTTTCCAATCCTACCCTGAGTTTGCACAAAGAGTACTTAGACACATTTTTGGGGCCATTTTGGGGAGAGTTCTGTGCCTTGGGCTTGATATTATATCTGGAGAAGTTTTGTGCCCCTTGTTTTTTGCAGGCATAGTGTCCTATAAGCAGCCAAGTGACATGCAATACTGTTGTTTCATCATCATCAACTCTGTTGTGATGAATATAATAGAAATCAGATTTAAAAAGATGTGGAAGCTGGGTGTGGTGCTACATACTTGTAATCCCAGTACTTAGGAGGCTGAGACAGGAGGATACAGGTTCGAGACCAGCCTCAGCTACTTAGTGAGTCTGTCTGCAACTTAGTAGAACCTGTTTCAAAATAAAGAATAAAAAAATAGGGCTAGTGGTGTAGCTCAGAGGTAGAATGCACCTGTGTTCAATAAAGTGTACCTCAAAAAAAAAAAAAAAAGATGGAGAAGCCTGGTGCAGTGACCATCTTCAGTTCATGCACCTGATACAGTACAACCTGTCATGCCCTGAATCCATTAGGGCCTAGGGCTTTTTTAGACACCAAAATAATGTCAAGATTGTCTTAAAAGAGTCATCCTGGTGTTATTGTCCACTGAATGATTGAAATAGAAAAGATGGTGTTTGGTCATATTTGAAATATTTAATTTTAAGTCTACAGAATAATTAATTTGTGGTAAATATATAAGAGCCTCCCCCATAAAACATAGCATATTCAAAATAGAATATTTTGAAAATGCTTATTTGTAAAACAGAAATTTATTTCAAAGGTGTTAGTGTACAAAGGGTAGTGGTTGAACAAAGAGTTTGCCTCTACCAACCTTTTCCCATACCTCAGCCTGAAGGGAATAGGGAAAGAATATAAGGACCATGCTCAATGAGTGGAAGTTGATCATCTTTACTAGGTATTTTGACTTCTGGACACCTGTCATAAAAAGCTAAGGGAACAAATGCCTTGAATACATTATTCTCAACCTCAACCTCCTTCTAGGATGTCCACTGGCTCAACCCAACTGGAAAGATAGGGGCAAAGGGGCCCTCCTATTCTGTCCCTTTAAAGCAGTACCCCTTAGTGGAGAGTAGAGAACAGAGAGGAATGTGTATGGGATTGTAAGCACACTGAGTGTGTCTACATTTCCATAATAATTTATCATTCCTCAAATGTTTATGTCTCCATATTCTCAGAAAGACTATACCATAGAAGAGAGATCTTCTTATACCTATGCTTTTTACCACCTAATGAGACTTCAAAAATAAATGTTAGTTATTAAAGCTTAGTTATTGAAATATGAGGTAGATTGAGAGAAAGAAAATAGTAAGCACTTTACATTGAAACCATCAGGTTGTTTTAGAAATTTGTATTTGTGAAGGGTTTTGTTTTGTTTCTTTCCAACTTTCATTCAGGTTTTCAGAGTTTGACAAATTGCCTGCAGGAAACAAATTGTAATCAGCAGGACTGTAGACTGGACTACAGGTTTCTGCAGCTTCAGGTACCATCACCAGATTATCTAGTTTTTAGATTTGTCAAGTGGATCCTTGTGGAGATTCCTGATGAAATACACACTTCTCTTTGCCTATTACTACTAAGTACAATCCATAAATAGGTCTTCAAGAAAGTGCATATGTTCCATATGAAATAATATGTATTTGACAAATTTTATTTATTTATTTATTTATTTATTTATTGGTGCATTGTAATCATACATCTTTGTTATGTACAAGCTGATAAAGCCATATATGCACACATTTCTTATTTATCCCCTTCCCCAATTTGCTCCCCACTCCTTCTCCCTCCCTCCTTCTCAAGTTCAGTTTAGTGATGTAGTTTGATATATTTATGAAAGTACATCACGTGCATTAGGGTATCTCCCTCCCCCCCATCCATCACCTTCAGTTAAGTCAACTTCTTTGCTTATCTAGGGTTTCTCCTTTTTCATCTGGAGACCCTCTTATGTCCCATCTTCTTCCTAGCATCCACATATTAGGGAGAACATATGCTTTTTTACCCTTTGTGACTGACTAATCTCACTTAACATTATGTTTTCCAGTTGCATCCATTTCCCTTCAAATAACATGATTTTGTTCTTTATGGCTGAGTAAAATTCCATTGTGTACATGTCCCATAGTTTTGTAATCCATTCATCTGTCCATGGACATCTTGGCTATTTCCATAGGTTGGCAATTGTGAATTGTGTAGCTATAAACATAGATACACCTGCGTCGGTCTGATAGTTTTTGTTTCCATTCTTTTGGGTAGATACCCAGAAGCAGTATTGCTGGATCATATAGTAGGTTCATTCCCATTCATCTGAGGATCCTTCATACTGTTTTCCAAAGTGGTTGCACTAATTTACAATCCCACCAACAATGTATTAGGGTTCTCACTTCTCCATACCCTAGCCAGCATTTGTTGTTGTTCGTGTTTTTTATGATTGCCATTCTAATTGGAGTTAGGTGAAATCTCAAGGTAGTTTTGATTTGCATCTCTCTGATTGCTAATGATGTAGAACATTTCGTCATACATTTATTGGCCATTTGTATTTCTGATTTTGTGAGGTGTCTATTTAGATCCTTTGCCGATTTTTTGATTGGGTTATTTGTTTTCTTAGCTGTGAGTTTCTTGAGTTCTCTGTATATCCTAAATATTAGTCCTCTATCAGAAGAGTAGCTGGCAAAAATTTTCTCCCACTCTGTGGGTTCTCTGTTGAGGTTCTTGATAGTTTTCTTAGCTGAACAGAAGCTCTTCAGTTTAATGCAGTCCCATGTATTGATCTTCCTTTGAGTTGCTTGTGCTTTTGGGGTCTTGAGAAAGTTTTTGCCTGTGCCAATGTGTTGAAGTGTTGGGCCTATGCCCTCTTCAAGTAGCTGCAAGGTCTCTGGCCTGACTTTCAGGTCTTTGATCCACCTTGAGTTGACTCTTGTGCGGGGTGAGAAAGTGTTTTTGGTTTTTTTTCCATTTTCCTGCATATGGTTAACCAGTTTTGCCAACACCATTTGTTAAAGAGGCTATCATTTTTTCCAGTGTATGTTTTTGGCTCCTTTGTCAAAAATAAATTGACTGTAAGCATGTGGGTCTGTTTCTGAATCTTCTATTCTGCTCCATTGGTCTATGTGTCTGTTTTTGTGCTAATACCATGCTGTTTTCATTATTGTGGCTTTGTAGTAGAGCTTGAAGTCAGGTATTGTGATACCTCCTGCATGGTTCTTGATGCTAAGAACTACTTTGGCTATTCTGGGCTTTTTGTTGTTCCAAATGAATTTAAGGACTGATTTTTCTATGTCTGTGAGGAGTGACCTTGGTAATTTTATGGGTATTGCATTGAATCTGTAGATCACTTTTGGGAGGATGGCCATTTTGATGATATTTATTCTGCCTATCCAAACCCTCAAACTATTTCATGAAACAGAAAGAAATGGGACCCTCCCAAACATATTCTATGAAACCAACATCACATTAATACCAAAGCCAAATAAAGACAACTCAAGAAAATAAAACTATAGGCCTATATCATTGATGAACTTAGATGAAAAACTGCTAAACAAAATACTAGCAATGCACATTCAAAACCACATCAAGAAAATTATACACCATGACCAAGTCGGGTTCATCCCAGGGATGCAAGGCTGATTCTACATATGAAAAACAATTCATGTAATTCATCACATAAACAAACTCAAAGACAAAAATCACATAATCATCTCAATTGATGCTGAAAAATCATTTGATGAAATCCAACACCCCTTCATGCTAAAAGCACTGCAGAGAATAGTAGGAACATACTTCAACATCATAGAGGCAATATACAATAGGCCCACAGCCAATGGAGAAAAACTGCAAGAGTTCCCACTAAAAACGGGAACAAGACAAAGATGTCCATTAGCACCTCTTCTGTTCAATATAGTACTTGAGACTCTAGCCAGAGCAATAAGGCAAAAGAAGGAAATCAATGGGGTAAAAATAGGGAAAGAAGAACTAAAACTATCCCTTTTTGCAGATGACATGATACTATACTTAGAAGACCCATTAAAGTCAACCAAAAATCTTATATAACTGATCAACAAATTCAGCAAAGTGTCTGTATACAAAATTAATCTTCAAAAATCAGAAGCTTTCCTGTATGCCAACCATAAATCCACCGAAAAAGAAGTCCAGATGCCAATTCCACTCACAATAGCACCCCGAAAAATAAAATACTTAGGAATCAACCTAACCAAAGAGGTAAAAGACCTCTATAAGGAAAACTATAAAAAGTTGAAAAAAGAAATTGATAAATACCATAGAAGATGGAAAGATCTTCCATGCTCTTGGATAGCAGAATACATATTTGACATTTATTTTAAAATCAAAAGAATATTTGTTTCTAAATCCATTTTGTAGATACAAAAGAAATTAACAGTAAACTTTATATAATGACAGTTTCAGCAAATATTGATAAGATCAAGGGGTCATCAGAAAATGTGTATATATGAGTGTATTAGATTAGTTCAGATGAAAGTCAACTACAAAAAGGATGAATGGTTTTTTTTTTTTTACAGATGTTGTTTC